>RHLR01000920.1:0-11934 GCA_009806335.1 Davidsoniella australis
CCTGTAGTGATTTACGTTAGTCCCAGCTGCTTTTCTGATACAAGGTATATATATATATATATACCTTGTATCAGAAAAGCAGCTGGGACTAACGTAAATCACTACAGGACCTGGAAGACCCCATCGATGAACAAATCAGTGACCTAGTTGTCCAAATGGAGCGTGCTTGTCAATCTGACAACGACGCCCGTCAAAACGGCCAACCGGCTGTACACAAACTACGCCTATTACCTCAGGTCACCGCCATGATGAACCGTAGTTCCGCACAAGCCGCTGTCGTAGATCCCGACAGCAACTTTTTGCGCGCAGTACGCTACTTCCTCGAACCTCTATACGACGGCAGTATCCCCGCCTATAACATTCAGCGTGAACTATTCCAAGGCCTCATGAAGTTACCCGTCGACAAAGAAGCTCTTCTCAGCAGTGGTCTAGGAAAAGTCGTTTTTTTCTACACTAAATCCAGAAAACCCGAGGTTGCGATCAAGAGAATGGCGGAAAAACTTGTTGGTGATTGGAGTCGTCCTATTCTTCGTCGTACCGACGATTACCGCAAGCGCCATATCGAAACTGCATCATATGATCACGAGTACGTTCTTATTTTCATACTGTCTCAAGTCTCAAAGCACACTTTTATACACTATCTAAGGTCGTGAACTAACATGCATTATTTTCAACTATCTAGAGCTGCCAGACTTGCACAACACCAGGAAAGTTCGCAATTCACATTATCCCAGCGTCCAGCTGCTTCTGCGCACGAACTCGAACGCCAGCGTGCGTTAGCAATTCCAGACAGTTCTGGCCGCGCTCGCCTCATGGATCGTCCTGTCAGTTATACCGTGGCTCCTGTGAGCACATTTACCGGTGAAGCTCGACCAAATGGAGATCATCGTCCTATCGGCGCTAGTGGTATCGATGCTTTCCGTCGTATGGCTTCTAAAGCTAAGCGTCGGAATAACTAAGAGATATTTGTATTGTCTCGAAGACAATAAAATGCCTCTTCTTTTTTTGCCAATTTTTGATACTGTGGTTTTTCTTTATGGAGCTCTTTTTTTCTTCTTTTTTTTTGATTGTTTATAATAAGGCGTTGAATTTGGAAATAAATGGCATTCTTATTCTTGTGTCTTTTTAACGAAATAGACATGACGGAAAAAAAAAAGTGAAACTTCTTTCTCATATATATAGTACTCACAATCATGATAGGTCCTTCGTTATTACTATATGTATTATCTGTAATTTTATGACTTCATACTCGGATATATTACACACAATTTGACGACCTATAATGTTGAGTGATAGGTACAGTCGAAATTTGACTGAGAAAGAAAGTGAATGAAATTTACATAGCTCATGACTAAGTAGGGAAAGTAAGTAGATGGGTCTTATTTGTTCTATTACTACTATTATAGTAGCCTCAGACGGGTTGTATTGTAACGCTTCGCTTTAGAAAAAATCGTATGACAGATAGAAGATAGATGGGAGGGTATAATAGCACGATGGTTTTTGAGAGTGTATAAAAAAAGTGTGGGTATTTGGCTCTTCGAGGTGTTTGAGTTTTTGATCACTAACGAGATTACCAATAAACGGAGGTTTTTATCGACTCTAAGCCTCATCTTATGTATGTGATCGTGATAGTAGGTGTGTTGCCCAGATGACATCTGGAGACTGGAGAATAGACGGGATAATATAAGCAGCAAAGAAGTGAGACTGCTAGAATATGCAAAGATATTTTCGGTGGTAAGACGCTCATGTCTGTTATGATCTGAGAGCCCATAAGAAGACTACCGTGACAATCAAGATTTAAAGACAGTGACGGCCTGTTTTTTCTGCTGCCGCCGAAGGAACTGCAGCAATAAGCGATGAATAGATGATTTACAAGCAGAGATGAGACTATCTCTTGCGAGTCTCGCATGCCCAACCGTCAATAGTTTCTCCTCTTGAGCCAACCTCGAGACCTTCGATTTTGACGCCTTGCATACCTGGTGTGTCCTCCAACCAACTATGTCCAGCCATTCCACCGGCGTTCGCTCTCTTATCGGGCACCAGTTCGAGCATCGGGGTGAGGAATCCGGAAATTTCTCTTCCTTCAGCATCTTTAAAATGATATTTTTCCCGCAATACGTCTGGGAGGGCCCAGTGACGAAGCCTGTGGATATTTCGGAGTTCACCCTTACGATTGAAAATCTCCTGTGACCACTTTCCGGACAGACACAAGGTTCTCGGAAATGGACCGAGAAGCTCGATGATTTGGGCGATGTGATCATCATCTTTACCGTATTTGGTGCCGGACTGAGGATCGAAAAGGTAATCACCAGTGATCAACTCGAAGACCTATTTTGGTTGCGCGATATTAGTGTTAGTTTGTTGGTTTTTTTTTTGAACTTGAACTTGACGTACCATTGCTGCCATACTCCAAACATCGGTACTGGCACCCCATTTTGCACCGAGGATAACCTCAGGAGAGCGGTATTGACGAGTCTGAATGTCGTTTGTGAAGTGATGGTTGACCCAACAGGCATTTCCTAGATCGGCAATCTTGACGCTGATAATGTCGTTCAGATATGCGTCGTCTGCTTTGCGCGTGTCGTTGGAACTTGATTTGTCGAGGGACACATCAGATAAGTCCTTGCTTAGGGTATCACTGATCAAACAAGTGATGTTAGGGGGCGACGTTTGACAAATGCAGAGTCGCTGGAGAAGGGGGAAAAAAGAACTTACGTTGTCTTGTCTCTTTGCTTTTGTTGATCGTCGGGTTTGTCCTTGGTTGGGCCTGAAGGGGGGGGGAGGGGTATATTAGTATACATGTTGCTGAGATATGTATATTTTCAAAAAAAGTCGATGAACTTACTATCACCATCCAAAACTTCACCCAGACTGGCAGAACCTGAAGCAAACGGATTTCCACTGTGGCTAAATGAAGTGTGAAGAGGTGAGGGAAGAGGCTGGCTACCAGTGATGAGAGTACGACGACGTCTTCTGCCATTGCGGTTGTTTTCCTTTTCGCTGGTATCGTTCTTGATGACCTTCTTGACAATCTGCTCAACGTCGCCGATGTCAATCAGGACATTCTCTGGCTTAAGATCGGTATGGATGATGCCACATTCACGATGTAAGTAGTCCAGGCCCAGTAAAACCTGTTTTGTAATCTGCTTGACAAAAGCCATAGGAATGCCACGATGGTTCCATCGCTTGATCAAACCTAGCAGGTTTTCGCCTAGGACCTCGAACACCATGCAAACGTGGGTGCCATTGGGACCTTTGTGCTCAAAAGAGTCCAGTAGGCTGACGACGTGTTTGCGGCCGGGATGGTCAGGATTCGCCTGAACAATTTTGTTGAGCAGCTTGATCTCGTCGATGGCAGTTTCGGTATAGTGGGCGGCAGAGCGGACTACTTTGAGTGCGACATGCTTTCCGGAGTTGTTGTCGCGCGATAACCAGACGGTTGAGAAATGGCCCCAGCCAAGCTTTCGTACGACGGTGTAACGGCCATTGTTGAAGTTTTCGCCGATAGTGACAGGATGGTAACCGCCTTTGCAGTAGTCTTCGGAGTCTTCCTCGTCGGCAGTATTTTCGGTGCCTGCACCTTCGTCGGCAGACGATGCAGATGTGGGCGTGCCTAGTCCGGGTTGGAGGTTGCTATAGAAAAGATGGTATATTAGTATTAGAGGTATTTGAAGATGAATTTTTACATGCTTTTCATTTATATGATATGATGTAGAATCTAGTGTCTGAGGGTAGATCACAAAAAATAAAAATACAAGGGAGTCAAGTGTCTTCAAGAAAAGGGTCGGTGTATATACCGGGACTTGGCGTAGTGCTTTTTGGAGCTTCCGACAGGCATTTTGGAGGGTTGCGATCCAAAGCAAAGCAAGAATATCTCTTCAAGATAGTTTGCGTATATGTGTGAATCAACGCAGCGATATGTAGTACTTTGGACAGAAGCGGAACAGGGCCGAGTATGAAGAAAAAAAAGTGACGGCAATTTTAGGGGTAGATGACACACAGACAGAGTGTATATTGATTGATTATATGATAGACAGCCCGAAAGATTTTCTTTCGACTGTACGGGTTGAGGGGAAATTGAAACTGATCAAATTACAGTAAAGATGGTGCCGCCGAGGTGGCGATGCGGTATGGACCGAGATAAAAGAGGGAGCAATGACGACAGTGGGACTAGAGACACAGAAAAGCCGCCCCCAGAAAAAAAGCGACAGAAAAAGACAAGAGTAGAGCAGGTGAAGCGGTGGTAGAGAGAGAGACGCAGAAGAAAGAAAAGGTAGCATCTAGGGATTGAATGGGTTCAAGCAAGCCAGGCCAAGCAGAATTGAGAAGCAGAGCAAGCGATCCAAGAGACAAAGAGCGCAAAATTGCAGGCACAACAAAGCGCGGAGAGTTGTAGTCACTGATTGACTTGACGGCACCAGTGCAGTACAGTGCAGTGCTCAGTAGTGGCACCAAACACAGTCGCCTGCACCTAAAAACTCAGTGGGCCTGTCTGTATCTCTGGCGGACTAGGGGGTATGGTACAGCAAGGGTTGCTGCACAGCTAGAGTAACTAGAGTACAGGAGCCCCAGACGGCAAGCCAGGGTTTGTAGCAGCTGCTGGCGGCAATGAGGAGGGGGAATGTTGTAGAAGAGGGGCAAGCCAACGCCAGTCCTGGGATGTGATTGAGATAATACCAGCATTCATGGCAAGGAAAAAATGAAGTAGGATGAGAACAACGTCAACCTTGATGCTTCATCATTCAACATAGCGATCATACTATGATAGCGTGAATTATGGGATCAACAAGACACTAGCTTGTGACTGGCGAAACTGATTATTTGGCCTGCAGGGTCCGCTACTGACGAACATGCGGGTGATATAACGTGAAGGATAGACAATCAAGTCAAGTCTCGCAAGCGCCCAAGCTCTTCCGGCTGATTGGGCCTATGGCCAAAACGCGGCAAAAAAAGTCAGATGGATAAATGGCGATCTGTATATGAATAGCATGTCCCCCTAAGATTCTGGGCAATTGGCCATGCTTCGTGACAAGATGGTGACATGGTGGATGGCGCATGCGCATATGCCATGGTCAAGTGACAGCGAGTTGATAGGATACTTTTTTTTTTCTTTGTGGCCAAGAAAGGAAGAATATGGTGGTGGGAGGGGGGTCCAGTGGTTTAAGTCGAGCATGATATAGTTGTATATTCCCTTGATAGGTGAATATGATCGAGTGACCGGGTGTTCAAAGAAGAAGACATAATAAAAACCAGATAAACTACTACTTACCCAGAGGATGATGTTTCGGTTGTTATTATAGGCTTCAAGCCTTCCTTCTTGCGCTTCTTAGCCAAGGCCACGTCGGCAGCAGCAGCGGCATCATCGGCAGGTTCTGGCTGGTTTGAAGTACCGTTGACGGCATTTTCGGTAGATACAGGCTTGCTTGCAGTACCGTTGATGGGCGTAGTTGTAGGCGCAGGGGTCGACTGGACAGAATCATCGCCAGCCTTGCCATTGCCGGCGACGGAGCCGTTCGTCGCGACGTAGGTCATAGTAGCGAAAAGAGGCGGCTAAGGGTCGCAAGAGCGGCGTGATTGAAGGTGTCGTGTGTGTGATCAGAAGTTGCCGATGTAGACGTTGCCGTTCGGGTAGTCGTGCCAATGTGCTGATGTCTCGGGCTTTGAGGTCCTGGAGAAGAGGGCTGGTGATCTCGAGATTTGGTGCGGAAGTTAACGCTGCTTCTGGTGGAGTATTAGGAGGGGTGGGGGCGACTCAATACCGAGTCGAGTCAAAGCTAAGCGTATCAAGATGGATGGCGGAAGATACTGATGCAGCCGTGGAAGCAGAGACAGTGGCAGAAGGGAATCTCTCCAAGATATCACGAAAAGACCGTAGAAGGGCGGAAATGAAGCAAGCTCTTGTTCGTAGGGGCGAGTAGGCTGTTGTTGTGATATGGTGTTGTGGTCTTCGGTTGGCTCGTGGTTGGCGTTCAGTTTGGTTTAGTTCAGATTCTCATGTTATGTTGCAGCAGCAGCTTTGAGATCCTTCTATCAGACAGGGCAAGACAGGGCAAAGCTAAGAGAAAAGCTAAGAGAAAAAATAAGAGAAAAATATATCGCGTAAATAATACAATGTAAGGCAAGGGAGGGGGGAAAGAGAACACAAAAGCTGGAAAGAAAAAAATGTGATGCCGGGATATTGATACTGGCAATAGTTCGGAAGTTTGCGCCAACAAGATTTGTATGCAAATACAAATAGTTTGTATATCTGTATACTAATAAGTGTGTCGTGGGTTCTGAGTTGGCATGGCGAGTTTTCCAGCTAAACGGAAAAATAAAGGAAGGGGGCGAGCGAATGAAAACCGTGCCAAATTCAGGGCCAGTCAACAAAAACGAACCAAGCCAACCCAAGACCCAAGTCAGAAAATCAATGAGATCGGTTAGCCTTAGCTAGCCTGAGTGGTAAACCCAGGCCTTCCTATACAAGTCTTCTTATATCTATATGACAAAATTGTGTCTATTATTTGGACCTTGATTCAGATCCTAGCCATGATGTCAATTGTGTCAATCTCGACAAAAAAAATAGTACAACTCTACAACTCCATAGATGAATTTCAAAGAGCAATCGCTTATACTAACACTTATACTCTATCCCGTGATAGGGATCACTATTGTGCTTGTGCTCGTCGTTAAAAACTAATGCTTCTTTTTGTTTCTGGTAAATGCAATTAAAGAGCTCAAATGTAATGTAAACAAATAATACAAAGTCCACCATTATTACTACTACACTACTACACTGTAAATAACTGCACCTAACCCTAACACTCGAAATAAATGGGGTCACTTTTGTACAACTAAAACAATGAAACCAGATACGCTTTATCTACTCTAAACATACTGTCTATCTATCTAGTGATAATCACAACAACCCTACGATGACTCTGTGATAGTCATCGTCGACACTGTCTTAGAGAGACCAGAAAATGGACATGTCGCCGGCACTCCCTCGTCATAATCTTCAGAACTTTCTGATTGTGATACCGGGCATCTATCCTTACTTTGGGTTTTTATTTCCTTTGTAAACTCCTCTCCATCCGACACACACCATTTGGAGAAGAGATCGTTTTGTATCCATATGACCTTACCCAATGCACGTACAATCGATATCCGCTTTGACATAGGAAGGCCATTGTATGTGAGGATAGATTCGTTAAGCAGATTTTGGATGAGACATAGAGTTGCGTTGATGTGAATGTACTCGACGTGGAGGGGATGCGTTCGCTTTAGACCGACATGCATAGCGCTGTGATACCATAGGTTTTGGTTAGCATTCGTTATACAATAAAACATAATAACTATTGCGTGTAGAGAAAGATCCTAAAAGGCTAGATAGGAACTACTTACCCGACATTGTCCAGATATTCCCAAAATGCCATCTGAGACTGATCCGAGCAGATTTTGAGCAGATACGAGTTTAGGAACATCTTGCGTTGTTTGAGTTCGGCACTATTTTCGTCGAGTTGATCCTGGACTTCTTCTTCGCCTCGAGTATCGCGATATTGGAAGGCACGAGCTGTGATATCATAGCTTAGAAGCTTACGATAGATGAGATGTACGACTGCTGGAATCAAGTCCTTGACAAACTTGGCTCCAAATGACAGAGCTGCAAGGTCCTCTATGTTTGGATAATTCAAAAGTTAGCATTCATGGTAAGAGGATATGAGTGCTGAAATCATTGGGTGGTATACATACCATTGTTGAAGTCCAAAAAGTCATGTAGATACTCGATTCTGGAGTTGAGGTCGACATATAGTGACTTTCGATCAACATGCTTCATATTGAAGAGATAAGTAGTGAGGGAAGAAGGGGAGTATAGGTAGAAGTATAGGTAGACTAATAACCAAAGAGATAAGTATGACTAGTGTATAGATAAAGGTGATATACTAGACTATGTATGTTAGACGGTAGATTATAGGCGCATGTTTGAGTTTAGAAAGATGAATCTCATGAATTCAAGAGTAAAGAAGAAAAAGAATAGATGGGTTATGAATTATGAGGTGATACATCAGGTTTTATCTTGAAAGGTACTCTTATCATAAGCATTGCTTTTGCTTGGACCATAGGTAGCTGAATCTACGTGTGGCTTCCGTCATCTTAAATTCCCCGAACAGCATAACATTGCATTTGCCTAGGTGAAAAGGCCCACTTCACCACCGAAATGGGAACTATTATGATACCTTGTGGAGGTTAGCACACTAATAGATTGTGGTGATACTAACTACAAATAACTATTTAGGCATAGTACATGGATATGTATATTACATATCCCTAGTTCTAATTCGTTACATGCATGTTGTATATATCTTTGCAAGAGCACTTCCCGTTTCCTCCTAAGAACTAACGATAATACATCATCCCCCTCACCTCCCCCCATATTTACTTCAAGAGCTCTAGGCTGTTTGTGGACTCTTGTTTTGATCACAGCTTGAGACAGTAATATCCATCCATGTAGCGTCGTTTTTACATAATTTGGGTTGAACGATTCATGTACAGTATTCCATTGATAATATTAATGTGTAAACATTGATTTCATGAGAAACTATGACATGAATTACTCGAATACACTTGCTCCATTGGAGCTGGAGGTCGTCTTAGTCAGCACTATACGTTGAGACCTTCTCGGGGCTTTTCAGCTTAAAGGCCAAGATCAGAAACCTGCCCGTGTGCCTGACAACAACCTTGGCTTTTCTCTTCACTCAATTGTAGATAAAATGCCCCGTCATGCTTGGAAAGCAAGTAACATGTGTAAGTTGTGACAACTTGGGAAAAAATTGCCATGTCAGGGATAATCTCGATGAAGGCTACCTCATGAACCTGTACTACAAAGCCCCATCAACTCCATCACCCCACGCCTAGACGATCACTCCAAATCGATGTTATGCATAGTTTCCGCAAAGGGAGAAAGAGAATACGTTAGGTAAATGACAAATCATGTTTGACTCTAATGCTATTAGATGTGTCTATATACACATGTGTAGTGGTGCACATGGGAGACAATTACTATCATGAGAAACCGAAATGAATATATGTACTTGTTGATTCTGTCGTTGTTTTATTTTATACAAATTATGTCGTATCGCATGAGCAAGGCGCAGGATCTATCTTGCGCTTGGAACTGGGTTGGTTGAGGGGAAAATAAACGAAGGAAGGAGGTTCGAGCACTCCAAAGCGTTCTGTCGACGTTCTGTCGTCGCTATAATATACATATGACTAATGTTTATATAGGGGATTATAGCGTGAGACTGACATAACCAACAACAGGTGGCAGTAGCCGAAGACGGCCAACAATCTTTTTAGAGAGAATTTGTTTACTTTAGATACAAATACATATATCCATATATATATATGCCTACTCAGTTGTAAATACCGGTCTTTTGCCTCGTTCATGAAAATGTCTATCTATATAGTTTTAATGGTCTGGACCATACATGTATAGAGAATTCTACTCGAATTGAGTCTAGCCCTCTTCGCCTAGGCGTCCGTGCACACCGAAGAAGAATCATATCACGACAATATTAGTGCTTGCAAAGTATTAAAGCTCTCTGAGACCCTCGGATTTAGAAACTTATCTACGATGTACGCTTACACAAATGTGGTTAGTAAAATAGTAGGGATACTGGACGTGATTTCCATATATTCCTTGGCTCAATGTGTTTCATCAGGAGGTGAATTGGTAATAAGTCTTGGTAGCTTTGTGTATGTATGAGAGCATATCGTTGAGTATGAATATTAGTTGACTATGAGCTTGTCATTCATTATGCCACAACATATCACTTACGAGTAGAGACAGGTTCTCGGTGCTAAAAACTTTATATAGCTTAAGAAGTATGCTTTTGTTCTTTGATGACAAGTCATCATTACGAAGTGTAATAGGTTATAATCTTGGGACCTGTTGATCTTTGTCTAGTCTACAGCTACACATAGTAAGTAAGCTTTAAAGTTGTAGTTAATCAAGCGATATTTAAAATCGTGTTGATGATATGGCTGGAATGTGATGCAAGACTCGCGCTGCTATAGCAAGTTTATAGAGATGGACAGTCATATGATATCATGAACTTACCTCTGGCGAAGTATATCATGTGTGATTAGTAATATAACTATTGTAACTACAATTTAGTGCATTCTGAATGGAACAATGGCCAAATACAATGTTGAGCTAATTGTTTTTCCCTATTTTCAATATCTTTTACAGTAACCAATAGCTTATGTATGTATAGCTAGCTATATTATTCTGTATTTTCTATTTTCAATTTGGCAAGTTCTGGGAAAACCACTATATATATAGATTATAGACTACGGTTATGATGATTACTTGGTTTGGGGCATTACTAAGGAGAAAAGTAATACAAGCTGGGCAAATGTGCATATAATTAATTATACACATGCATAAATATGTTCCTGCCGATTGTGTTTGAAACAAAAACAACAGAGACATGATTAATCCGAAAACAGATGTGGTGCCAATTACACGGTGCTAATTGTTGCTGTCACAGAACTATAGCGAAGCCCTGGAGTTTTGGGAGAGAAAGGGAGGAGAGCCAAATGAGCCAAATAGGCCAAGGCACAGTGTGAAGATTGGTCGGCCTGACGTTCTGCTGGAGAAGGCAATGTGCATCTTTTATGTGGACGAAGGTACTCTTTTGAGAACGGTAGGTACCCCTAGACCGAGCAAGGATCTATCTATGTGGAGAAGTGGCGTAGATGGGGGCTCCCAAGTATGAGTTGGGGTGTGGGATTAGCATATTTAGCCCGAGTTTTTGCGCGATTTGGAGAACTCAAGAACAACAAATAGTGGTCAGCAGAAGTCCAGAAAGAGGGCTGTCTAGCTTGCCTAATTAGAGTGCAGAGAGTGCAATAGGCAAATATTTGACTTTGTTTCCCCCCCTCGCGTACATGAGAAGCCAGCGAACAATGGTTTAGGTTTATCTTTATAGTTGTGGAGATGTGTTGAAGTCTGGTTACTGTTCTCCAACAATTAGCATATTTGTAGAGGTGATTAAACTGAACTGAACTGTACTGTACCTACCACCTACCATATTGTAACTAACTATGACTTAGGACCGTAGTAGGCAATGCATGTAAAAGATGAAGACGAGGGTGTGTCTCAATGCCTCCCCTCTATCTATCTATCTAGGCAGATGGGGCTAACACTCGGATGCTCTTCTTTTTGTTCGAGGACCCATCATGGCACGTAAGTAGTAAGTGGGCTTGTTGGTGTTACGATAATCTTTAGCAACTACCGCAATGTTGTTTAAGCTGCGGACTTCACAACCAGGATCGAATGACTCCAAACCAGTGAGCAATAAATGCGCGAAGATTAGAGACTGTTTTGTTTTTTCTGTTTTTTCTTTACTATAGATAATTAAAAAAAAATTAGTAGAAAAATTGCTGTATGTTTATTTTATATTTCTTCAACTACATGATAACTGTAGGCTGCCTGTTGTGGGCTTATCATTCACTGTACCTGCGCGGGTGACTCTTATTCTAATTGAAGAGGGACCAACCTGCAAGTGTTGCGAATACACATGATTTGCATTTGTACCTGTGACTTACTTGCTGTATCTTATATTTGTAAACATGCGAGCATGTGAGCATGGGGCAGGACAAACAATGGCAATATAAGTACAAGTAGTATGTAATGTACCGTACAAAGTAGAATGTCCATTAAAGCCAAGGCTTAGTGTGCACATGCTATAGTGAATAATTGAAACAATAATGGCAATTAGTGTCATCGCTTCAAATAGCACTTCGTAAGGCGCTACGCTATATCTGTATGCTTTGCTTTTGTGTGAATGAGTGTGATGGGTATTTATTACGCCGATAGGATGAGACCTAGGATATAGTAGTAACATGACCCAAGAAACAACCACCCAAAAAAAAAAAAAAAAAAAAAAA
>RHLR01000921.1:0-11922 GCA_009806335.1 Davidsoniella australis
CTATCAAAGCACGTTTCTGAACCACAGGTCACCAAATTGATTGGAGCTGTTCACTCTCCTTTTCTTTTTCTTTTTTTTGTCATTGTTTCTTTCGGTTTGCACAGAAGTGGAGAAGAAAACGAAAAAGAAAAAAAAACATGCTCTTTAGAGTAAGCCAAGTGAACTTGGGTAAAAAAAAAATAAACTAAACTAAAAATGGCTGGCATAAGAAGAGGAAGAGGACCCTATGGAAAGTCGTGTTAAATTACAATTCTAATATCTTGACTTTTGGAGTCATTGTCCGATGACTAAGCAAACTAGAGCTTCCACTGCTTCCACTTGATATCTAGATTTGATGGCCTTCCAGCTTTTCGTTTGCTGTTCTTTTGGAGAAGTCTGTGCGTGTATTTCTTTTTTGGAGTAAGAAAACTATTGTTTCTTGTCTATTCTTGCTTCCTTGCTAGGCTTCTTTATTATTAAAGGCGGATCGTCCGGGCATTCTTGAGAGAAGGGGGAGAGGGTCAGAGCCTAGCCAGGTCTATGAGTTACATGTTCAAATATCGAATATATGGTAATGAATAGCTGTTATTCGCTTGCTAGTAGTATAGTTTGTCGTAACAGTTAGTCTGGTACAAGGCTAGCATGTACCATTTTCCGTCCACATCGATGTACAGGAGTTGTGTTGTTGGCTCATTGAGACTGACTTCTCAAGCACACTAGATTGTAGTCTAATGTGCTTGTCTTCTCGTATTCTGTTCTGCTTCGAGAATATCAAATAACTAAACCATGGACTTTAATGAGCACAAGAGATAATAATACTACGTGAAATCCCGTTGGCTAGTCCGGATACGGACAACAAGACCAGCTCATAAATCTCGTGTTCAACCAGGTAGGCAAGCCACCCATACCTATGTTGTTATGTGTATCTTTTTTTCTAAGCTAAGAGTAGGGGAAAAACGGCAAAGGGAAAAGTAAAGAGCTATACTATTATGATTAAGAGGATGGTGTGCTATGGCACGGACCAAAACGTCACACTTTAAAAAAAAACCAGGCAATTTATCCTTATACCTTTAAAGTAGGTAGTAGCAAAGCCAAGCTAAGATCTCGTCTTCCTGTTGTCTCCGGGCTTAGAGCAACTCTCTTGGATATCTTAACAGCAAGAACAAAAGAAGACAGGAGGAAAAATCATTAGATAATGTAACTTATATTTTCTCTATAATACAGACCGCTGCTTGTACTAGTAGCTATAAGATAAATCAACTATAGTAGTAATCGTTATGTTCAAGAGAAAACTTGACATTGCTCTCTTGTCAATAGAAAGACTCTTACCGCATTGACTGGGCGTATTGGATATAACTACAAATAATTGCGATAGAAAATGTGAAAAGAATAATCCAGCGCATTTAAACAGTCAGCAACATTTTCTCGTATACCAAAGTCATTCAGTTCTATAGTTAGTAGCATCTTCTTTCTTAGCTCATTTCTCCTTCTCCACCTTGCTCTCATTGGTTGTATGGCTTGATTTTTGGTTGTTTTACGAGATGGATGGACTTAGGAATAAAATGTGGTCTTGTTTTCTCCTCCGTTTTTTTTCTTTCCTTTGTCTTTTTTTGGTTGCGCTTGAAGCAGGCAAGCTTGATGCTTATGTTTTACTACCTACATATGTGAAATCAAGTGTCTGTAGTTAACTAAAATGTTCACTAATATTGTCTAAACGAGGACAGGACAGGTAGTTTGCTTCTTTTATTACTTTCTTGCTCCTGGACTAGAGAGTAAAACGTGCCTAGTGACGGCAAAATATAGGCGCTAGTCTGATCTTATTTCTCCTGACACACAAAAGAAAACTCATAACCTTTTCTTCAAGATCGATATGTTTGCTTTTTTGTTCTTCCAAGGGTCTGCCTTGTTGTATGTGATGTTCCGGGGTATCACTACATGTACCTTTCCTCTATTCGATGTCGTCATAACAGGGTTCCCCAGTATCACACGTAATGTAAAATTTGTCGTCTTTTGCTACTAAAACATTTCCTACGAAGCCTGATTTATACATATCATATATTAGTACAAATGTATTGTACATAAATACATGTGAAAATCAGAACTTGGCTAGTTATTATACATAGATATTCACGGATCTAATTACAAAGGCTCTCCTATCCCGAATAGACTTGTCTCGTATCAGATCTTATCACTTGTCAGGAAGCTTCTTCCTGTCAACTATAGTTTCAAAGGCTCGAAAAATAGTGATCAGCCTCTAAAGAATCGTGGTTTTTTTAAAAAATAAAAATAAAAATAAAAAAACCCCCCGGGTACAAAAACGATGCGAGGGCTGTCAATCACCAACGTACCCAGTTCCAACTTGAGTGATGGATCTTCGTTAGGGTAAAGCTATATACAAGTATAGATGGTATAACATAATACGTATGCAGGCTGTACCTTGTTGATTAAGCCCTATGGCCCACGCAGACATCACGTACATATGTGATATCTGCAACCATATAAACGATAATACAAGAGACGAGGCTGAAAAGGCATGTGTACTCGACATGTAAAGAACCATGATGTAAATGTCAACCAGGGACTCCTGACAATTGGAACAACATGCAACTTTGAGAAAACAAGAATATGGTATGCAAAGCCAAGCCTTTTGGAAGGGGTGTACTTCAATGGGTGTTTAGATGACAGGTATTTACAGGTGTGTGGCATGTGTCAAAAACAGTTGAGACTCATAGCTATACCCAATTGAAAGATGACTGATAACTTGGGTACGTAAGTTTAACTGAGAATTCAGTTACTTCTTGGGGAGGGATTCATCGTACGTTTATCTCTAGGCAAAGGATGTGCCCGAGATACGGTTTCTATGACGTACACTTGAGAACTCATAGGATTCTGTTAATCAATTGTTACACAACTCTATTATATATATGTTTTGACGTTGTGTAGTTTGGTGCAGGTATTATAACTCTTAGAGTATCGCATTCGCCAGTATTTTCAGAGCTATATATTTAAAACATGTTGGAGGATAGTCCGCAGTGAAAGATGGATCTATGATGAAGGGGTATATTCATAACTATCGCGGCACAGATAACGGAATCGGGATGAAACTTAATATACACAAACAGTCAAGTACAATATATTTATGGTTTAAATACCCATTACGATATCCAAAAAGGCGTATTCGTTATATTATTTAGGATCTTTAGTCATAAGTAACTATAGAGCTGAGCTCCATGATGTGTTATACATCATGATTCTTATCATCCGATGTACAATATACACAGATAAATATATACACAGCCTAACAAAACTTGAAGAATATATTCTATCTAGCGTTCCACTCCTACCAACGAGTTACTCTCGAGTGGAGGCATAATGTTATTAGCAAGTTCCAGGAATTGGCTGACATGGAGATAAGTCGTGACATAATCATCAACATGACATCAGATCATATTCTCAAGAATGCATACAAACTTGACAAGCATACTATATCACACTACATTATACACTTCGTACGACATGAACATGGACACCTAATCAAAACTACTGTATTATCTTGTATAGTACTATGTTTGACAACAGTCCATGCTGTATCTATGACGTGTATATTTACAAGACTATAGGATAGAAAATGATTCTTTTTGCTAGTTCGAGACTTGTTTTTTATATCGATTTGATGCTATCCTGAATCTAAAAATTATAAACACCAACTTACACGGAATGCTCTGGTACTGATAGGATAGGCTTCGTCTGATTAGTAGGGTTAATCCGATCCAAGGGTTACGTACGTACATACATTAGTCATCAACATGTTGTATGTTGTCCCGCCAACAATAGATTTGGCCACCACAACCCGATTGTCTTTAGCTTATTTCACACTAGCACTTTACACGTAGTAGAATACGAGGAGAGGGACCACAACGGATGGCACCAAACCGTTCGTGAATGAGCCGACATTTCCTATTTTAGGCGGGCTAATTTGCGGTGTATTGTATTGATGCTGTAATACGAACACACAAGCCGTTCATTAGCTTGCAATACTTTGGAGCGTCATTGTGAGCAAAGAGAGGAAGGGAGAGTGAGAAAAGAGTATAGACGAATGGTTTATTGGATATTGTTACATGTAGTCTTATTATTTGCAGCTTGGGAAATTGGAGATGTTGTTGTTTTAAAGACTTTTTCTTAAAGAGTCTGCAGCCAAGCTGAGCTTTATTTTTGTGGCGAGATCCTGGTGGTGATTTAGGGTTTGATCTAACGTTTATTCTTACGATGGCCAATTTCATGCAAGTTTAACTGTTTAACTGTTTAACTGTAACGGATATTGCATTGCATTGCTTGGTGAACACCAATCAAACAAAAAAAAACACAATACCATAAAAGGGGGCGCAGTTTTGGCCCGAGTTCACGATATTTAGGCTATAATATCAAATGAAATATATGTACCTGTGCACAGTCTTAGTTGATAAGATGTGAGCTTCTGAAAGCATCTGCCAACTGACAGGCGCTGCTTCATTGTATTGTATTACTATTAACATGGCTTCTATATATGAGGCTAGATAGGGAGAAGGGACTGGTCACACTGTGGTGTTTGTTCTTTTTATTCTCTGTAGCGGGCGTAATTGGAATGTTAGAATGTTGTTTAGATGGCAGACTATACGGTATAAGGTGGTATTTTGTTCCTTATTAGCAAGTGGGCATCTTTATATCGAGGCATGGGTGATGCTTTTACTAGGCTGCAAGGTTAAGAATGCTTGGTGTTTTTTCTTCTTTTTTTTTTTCCCTCTGATATTTCTTGTTTACTTTCGGTCAGGCGTTTATTTCAGCTGCAAAGTCAAAACACGCAAAATTGGGTTTCTGCAACTATCATAACGCATATTCAGCGCATCGTGAAAGTGACGAATATACGACTATCCCGACAGGTTCTTGGCACTTTTGCTTAAATCTCTGGTGTCGTGCTTGGTTCAACACAGCATATTTATTATCCTTATTATTTGACCATTTATTCGACTTCCTTGGCCTGCGAACGAGAAAAGACAAGCAACAAACAAACGAAAGAAAGAGAAAGAGAGAAAACAAAAACACCGGCAAACGGACCGGGCCATCTTTCTTGTTCTCATACTCGACCAAGGATCCGGCTGTCCTCTCTTCCTCTTGACTGGCTTACAGGCTTCTCGGGCCTCGTCTGTAGTGCTTCGCGACTCTGAAGATCCGAGAACAGACTTGATCTGTCGCGATCCCGGCAAGCCGACCAATTGCAAACTGCCGACAAGTCTGTAGTGACACTCTGTGCTGCAGATAGAATCTGAGACGCCCTAACGCCAGAATCTTGATAACGCCAGTCTGGATCGCATTGCATCGCATTGCTCCTCCTGCCTGAGTCGGGTCTCCTTAAGCAGTAGACGATTTATACGGAGTTCAATATCGTTCTGGTGGCGTACGAAACCGACTGACGAAAGTGACGGAAGCCACGGCTCCTTTGCTTCCTGGTGTACTATAACTAGGCGCGTCTTGAATAACACTGCCGAGTCTGAATCTTGTGTTTGCACTCTGTAGTAGGAACACATTCGAGCCTGTAACGATACACAGAAGAGATCTGCGTTGGAGAGAGTCGCTGGGAAACCATATAGTGGACGACTGTAGACTATATACTATAGACCACTACTTGGGAGACGATACATCAGTATTAGTTCTGTGTTCTCCAGCCGCCGTTGCACGTTCTACAGCGTGGTGGTAAGTCTTATTTTTTTCTCTCTTTATTTTCCTTTACTGTCCGTCCTATACAAACCTAAACACCTCCAAAGAGCACTCACTTCTTGCCCACTCACTACCGGTTGGCGACCTGGCCTGGCCCTGGGCTCGCCTAGGCTTTTTGCTCCTCTGCATTCCTTCCACAGAGTCTGGAAGTGGACATGTCTGTTTTTTCTCTCTCTCTTAGCAGCCAGCGAGACAGGGCCCTTGTTCCCATCACCGCTCCAGTGGGCAAAGAACAGGGAGCCAAACCAAAGACTGCAAAAAGGCGTGGGAAAAGGTGCGAGATGCACAGAAGAAAAAGCCAAAAGGCTCATCAAGGATGAATCCGTCCCTTCCGCCAGTCGTTGATAGCCTTGTGGTGCTTTCCAATTAGATCTGCTTGAGTGGGTTAGGAAGTAGACCAGTGCCTTCCTAGTTTGCCTTCCTAGCAGCATCTCGATGAAAAGTAAACACAAAATACTGCTTAAAAATGAATAGAAAGAAACGCACCAATGAAGCGGACGGGAAAGAGCAAGAAAAAATAGTCGTGGAAGGAGCCAAAGAGTTCACCCTTTTTGGGGTCATCGCCTATTCTGGCGGATTCCCCTTTCGTGACAATCTTTAGTGACAAGTTTGTATGCAATTAGTCTTGCCTATATTTTCTTGTTTCTCAGCAAAAAAATATTTGATTTCGTGTGGATATCCAAATATTATTTCACTGCTCTTCATATTGCTAAATTCCTCGGATTTCGCTGCCTCTATATCGCTTTTGCAGGGGCTTCCGCTAGAGCAAAAAAGTGCTGTAGTAGCGCGTTGTCCATTGTAATATATCTTCCCTGCCGCTATTTCGTTTCGTTTCATTTTAGCCATCCACCGAGAGCACTATCACTGTTGTCAAGAAGAGCAGACCATCGCTCGCCGCTTTGGTCCTTTTTCCATTCGTTTTTTTCCATCTTTTTCTTTTCGCAAGTATCGCGGAAGCAGTATAGCTTAGCTACCTCGATTTCTTCTCGTTCTGCCTTCGTTGCGGCTTCTTTGTTGAGTCTGCGCTAGGGCGTCTGTCTCTCGTTATATATTTTCCAACTCTTTGCTTGTTATTTGTTGCCCGAGACTATTTCTTTCTTTTTCTCTCCCTTTATACGCTCTCCCGTCCAATCCATCGCCCGATTTACACCCTCTCCCATAAAAGCCATACGAGACGCGAATCCGAACCGCCAGACAGACAGCCAGACAGCCAGACAGCCAGACTCGTGGCCCACGGTCTGTATACAGTTGTGTCTTGATCTAGGAAGCCGTGTTTTCTATCGTCCTCAGGGTTAGTAGACCACCCGTAGACTTCACCCGTAGGCTTATAGCCAGCAGCTGCAGCGTCTTCTTTGCCCTGTCTCTCTGCCCATTGGCCGATTTACATCGCACAACAAGACTCTCAGCTGAGACTCGCTCATCTTATATATGCGTGCTGTTGCATATGAACTGAGAACTTGCTTGTTGTGTCCGTTTCCTGCTGCATGCTCTTCCTCTACTCGACTTGCCTATCATGCTGTACCACTCTTGTCTCCTCTAGGAGGAGCCTCTGCCACTACTGTTAATGAGCACTTTGTAATCCGCTAAGGCCTGCCCTTGACGACAAGATCGCATTCCAGTGAATGCAATGATCGTCAGTGGCTCTTGGAGTTGCTTCTTATCCCTCGCACCCACACACTAAAAGATATTTGGTGGGCTGCTGACAACATTGAGCTTCCCTTGTTTCTTGACTACGCCTGGCGTTTCTGGTACCTAGTAGAGCGCCTCGTACTCTCCTCCTCCTGAACACCACCACCACCACCACCGTATCTCGGCGTTGCATTGATCTTGCTCACTATAGATTGGGTTGGCCTGGCCTGGCTTGGTCCACTTACCCTCACCCTCGTTCTCCTCGTCACCGTAGTTGTCTAATGTCTAGTCGTACCACTCAACATACTTTGTTGAACCACACCCAAACTAACCTTCTTTACCTTGTGCGCAGGACCAAAAACAGAAACCATGTCTGTTCCCGAGAGACCAGGAGGTGGTTTGCCATACGATGGACAAAGCCCTTATACCAGGAGTCCTCCGCCTCGTGATAGGACACCGGATATGTATGGCAGCCACTCTCGTGGTCCTGAAGGTCATGGCCATCATCGTGCGCACTCGAACTCCTCATTAGCCGATACTATCACCTCTCCGAATATTAACCTCGAACGTGTACCTTTAGCCTCCAGCGACTTCTCACACGGTGCCATGTCAGATACCGGAACCAGCTCCGGCCTAGGTCGCAAGCGAAGTTTGGTTCGCCCCGAACGCAACCGCATCACTCCCGACCATCCCAATTATCACTACCGCAAACATGCTGCCAACGCCAGCAACGTCGATGTCCTGCCGTCGACTACTGGAAACGACCCTATCCTCGAAGACGAAGAGGCCGCTTCCTCCGATTTGTCTGCCGTCCGCACCCATGAAACCGACCGCACTCCTCGCGCCGAGCGTGTGAAAGACGAGCAGAAGATCGCGTCTCAGCGCCAGGAAAAGAGACGGAGCAAACGAGGCTCTAGCAAGGCCTCAAAGATCAAGAAGAAGCCCAAGGTCGAGGAAGCCTCTCGGCCATTGAACCCATGGATGTTCTTCTGCTACACCATCACCTTCTGGTGTCCCAACTTCGTCCTGGGGTGGGTTGGAATGGCTGATAAAGACCGCAAGCGTGCCTGGAGAGAAAAGATGGGCCTGATCACGATCATTCTTTGTATCATGGCGATTGTCGGTTTCTTGACCTTCGGATTCAACCAGGCTGTTTGCGGTACTCCTCCCATGCGTCTACGCATCAATCATGTCGATAGTGGCTACATGATATTCCACGGCGTGGCTTACAACTTGGTTGACTCGTCTCATCCCGCTGCGGATGGCATCACTAGCGGCGCTAATGTTCTTTACGATCTTTCTGACCCCGCTGGTGGACAGGATGGAAGTTTCCTGTTCCAAAACGTTAATGGTCGCTGCAAGGGTATCATCACTCTTGCCGACGGCTCTGACGTCCCGACCAACGATGATGACGATCTTGCGTGGTACTTCCCATGCCGTACCTTCAATCAGGACGGCTCTTCCGTTGCCAACACCACCGAGGAATACTACAGTGGATATGCCTGCCACACGACTTACAAGGCTCGCCACGCCTTTTACAAGGAGTTGGACCCCACCGCAGATGTATATTACTCGTGGGACGACTTGCGCAACAGCTCTCGCAATCTTCTAGTTTACTCTGGCTCGGTCCTGGATCTGAACCTCTTGACTTGGTTCAACGACTCTCAGGTTGCTTACCCCGAGACGTTTAAGCAGCTGCGCAACACCAGCACCGCGTACAATTCTGCTGTTCGCGGCCGCGACGTCACCCGCATGTTCCAGACCACTTCGGACAAGCACATGATGGAATGCCTAGAACAAGTCATCAAGGTTGGCAGCATCGACACTGAAACTGTTGGTTGTATTGCAGCCAAGGTTGTGCTGTACTCTATGCTTGTTCTGATTCTATCTGTTGTTGTCGCTCGTTTCTGCCTTGCCCTGGTTTTCCAGTGGTTTATTTCGCCCCATTACGCTGCTGATAAGACTTCTCAGACCTCTGACCCCCGTAAGCGTCAGAAGCAGATCGAGGATTGGTCTAAGGATATCTACAGTACTGCTCCCCGCATTCCTGGTGGTGTTAATAGCAGCGCCAGTGGCTCCAACCGTGGCAACAAGCGTTCATCGTTCCTCCCCACTACTTCTCGTTTCTCCGCTGTCTATGGTAACGAACGGACAACGGGAGCGCAGAAGAGAATGACGACGATGTCCTCTCAGGGTGGTAGTGCTCTGCTACACCCTGCCGGTTCTACGTACCGCGAAGGCAACGATAGCCGCACCAGTTTCTTGCAGTCAGATGCCTATGGTAACGGTTCAAGCGCTACTGCAGGACCTGGACCTGCTGGCTTCATCCACGATGCCGTCGTACCTCAACCTCCCTCTGATTACATGCCTTTTGGCTTCCCCTTGGCTCATACCATGTGCCTGGTCACGGCTTATTCAGAAGGTTATGATGGTCTACGCACCACTCTGGATTCCATTGCAACCACCGATTACCCGAACAGCCACAAAGTCATTGTTGTTATTTGCGATGGTGATATTCGTGGCAAGGGCGAGAAATACTCCACCCCCGAAATTGTTCTGGGTATGATGAATGACTTTGTTGTTCCTCCCGAAGAGGTTCAAGGATACTCATATGTTGCTGTCGCTAGTGGCTCGAAGCGTCACAACATGGCCAAGGTTCACTGCGGTTTCTACGACTACGGAGCCGAATCTCACATCCCCATTGAGAAGCAGCAGCGTGTTCCTATTGTCGCAATTATCAAGTGCGGTACTCCAGCTGAGCAGTCTAAGCCCAAACCGGGTAACCGTGGTAAGCGTGATTCGCAGATCATCCTCATGTCGTTCTTGCAAAAGGTCATGTTCGATGAGCGTATGACCGAGCTTGAGTACGAAATGTTCAATGGCCTGTGGCGGGTCACTGGTATCTCACCCGATTACTACGAAATTATGCTCATGGTTGACGCCGACACCAAGGTTTTCCCTGACAGTTTGACGCACATGGTCTCGGCCATGGTCAAGGACCCTGATATCATGGGTCTATGCGGTGAGACCAAGATTGCCAACAAGCGTGCTAGTTGGGTCTCTGCCATCCAAGTATTCGAGTACTTCATCTCACATCATCTGGCTAAGTCGTTCGAGTCCGTCTTTGGTGGTGTGACATGCTTGCCTGGTTGTTTCTGCATGTACCGTATCAAGGCGCCAAAGGGATCTCAGAACTACTGGGTTCCGATTCTTGCCAACCCCGATATCGTCGAGCACTATTCGGACAATGTTATTGACACCTTGCACCGCAAGAACCTGCTGCTACTTGGTGAGGATCGTTACTTGACTACTCTGATGTTGCGCACTTTCCCCAAGCGCAAGCAGGTATTTGTGCCACAAGCTGTGTGCAAGACTACTGTACCCGATGAGTTCATGGTACTATTGTCGCAGAGAAGAAGATGGATCAACTCAACGGTGCATAACCTTATGGAGCTAATTCTCGTTCGTGATCTCTGCGGTACTTTCTGCTTCAGTATGCAGTTTGTCGTGTTTATTGAGCTCATGGGCACTCTTGTTCTGCCTGCAGCCATTGCCTTCACCTGTTATGTCGGTAAGTACAACATATACTCATTGTCTCGTCTTGTTTTATTTCTATTTGAAGTTTTTACTAACATTTTGTTGTAGTGGTCATCTCTATCATCCGTAAGCCGGTTCAGGTGATATCATTGGTACTGCTAGCTCTCGTACTTGGCCTGCCTGGTGTGCTTGTTATTGTGACTGCACACTCGGTAACGTACGTCGGATGGATGTTCATCTACCTGCTTTCACTGCCCATTTGGAACTTTGTACTTCCGGCGTACGCTTTCTGGAAATTTGACGACTTCTCATGGGGTGAGACTCGCCAGACTTCAGATGGTAGCAAGGATAGCCATGAGCACGAGGGTGAGTTTGACTCGTCACAGATCACAATGAAGCGTTGGGCCGAGTTTGAGCGCGAGAGACGACTGCGGATGCATTACTGGAATTCTAAGGAAAATGTATCGATGCCGCAGCATCAGTCTAGCGGTGGCTTGCCGGCGTCAGCGACCTGGCAACATAACCAGGAGTACCAGGGTGACTACTACAATGAGTAGAATCCGTTGTCTTACCCTGGGACACCCAGCCTGGCGAGGCGAAGCTCATGCGATGATGAGCCTTCGCTGCTGGTGACGTCATGAAAGAAAGGGTGTGGGTACGAATGTGTGCCTCATTTCTATATATAATATTCATTTCTCGTAGGGTGTTGTTGTGGTTCTTCTTTTTTATTTCTATTATTTTACGCTTTTTCCTTTTCTCGTCACGTTTTTTTCTTTTTTATTCTTGCACTATAATGTTTCAGTTACTTCACTATAACATGGTGCATATCTTTCCTATTTTGGAAACAACCCTACAGATTCTCAATAATTACCCCTCAATCAACGATTATTTTGTTAGAGAAAAAAAAAGCCTCTAGTGTATAATTCGACGATATTGTATCGATTTTTCTTACACTCTCACCTTGTGGTATTTATGAGGAATGGATAAAATTTCAGGCAATGGAAACCGCAATGACAAGAAAGAGTA
>RHLR01000922.1:0-11910 GCA_009806335.1 Davidsoniella australis
GACCGCCGTTCATCATCGCGTGTCGTGAGCAGCCTGGGCGGCAGCTTGGGCAGCAGCAGCTTAGCAGCGGCGGCCTCTCTCGCCTTGCCAGCGCCGGGACGCTTATCGCCGGCCATGTCGGCCTCGGTGAAGCCCTGCTTGCGCGCCTTGCTCTCCCAGTAGTCATCACGTACTCTGCGGCCATCAACAATGACTCTGCTGCCGAATTGGCGGAACATGGAGCGCGCGGTGACAATGGCGATCTGGCGCGAGCGGTACGAGAATGGGATGATGCTTTGCGACACCAGATCCTCCTTCTCAACCTGGTTGGCAATGATCTTGAACAGCGAGCGGTTCTTGTTGAACAGTAGGTACGAATCACGGTAACCTAGGATGCGCGCGCACTCAGTGGCCAGCATGAAGAGCTTGTCGCCGCGGTTCGGCACACGGAAGGTGTTGCAACGGTACTTGCGCGTACCGGTCAGCTCGCCGTTCATCATGATCTTCTTCTCGCCGGCCTCGTCGACCTCGCGTGGAATGTACTCGTCGCCGGCTGGGCACAGCTGGTCGGTTGTATGGTCGCGCACAGTGGGCAGCGCCTTGAGCGTCGACTTGGGTTTCACTGGCGCGCCCGCAGGCTTGGCTGTAGGTACGTACGAGGTCATGAAGGCGGGTTGGTGTTGATGGAGCATGTGGTGCTTGACGGGAAGAGCAGGCGGAAAGGCAACAGCTAGAGACGGGATATTGTAGTTGTAGATGCCGGTGGTCTCGAGTATGGGGCCTGGGCCGGTTGTGGTTGTGGCGGTTGCTGTATGGGCCTTCATTGAAGCTTTGGCGCGCTTGTGTGGATTAGAGTTTGGGTCGGGAGACGGCGAAAGCGCTATAGAAGGTAATGAATGTTAGCTGCAGGCCGACGAAGGAGGATGTTGCACAGGCTAACTATAGTGCTAGCAAGGTGGGAGGGGTTAAGAGCACAGTTAGGTGGACGAGTAGACGGGATGGCTGAAAGAAGAGCAGATTGGCATATACGCAATCTGCGCGCCGCACTAGCGATGCACAGACACAAGAGAAAGAGAACAGAAGAAAGTTAGAGCTAGAAGCAACTTACGGTCACCACCAGGAGCACTACCAATACTAGGCGCAGCAGCAGGCTGGTAATGATATGAAGCAACAGAGTCAGGCGACCGCGCTCGTTTTAACGACTGCATCGAGCGGGATTCGAAAACTTCGGGCAGCGCATGAAATTAGTGAGAGGGTCCCGGGACAGCGCTGTTACTTATAGGACGGCGCCCTTGGGGATGAGGGGAGGGAAGAGGGGACGAGCTTGAAAAGAGAGGAGGGCAGAAGACCAACGACTGGTTTAATTGGTAGAACAATGCATTCAACCAAGTAGAAGCAACGAGTGAAACAAACAGAGGGGGGTTGAGAGGTAGAGAAAGAGAAGCAGAGCAAAAACAAAAGACGGCGCACATCTCTTCTTTTGATACTAGGCGTTGGCCGGCTGTCCAGGTACTGCTTGCTTGCAGGCGAGTAGTCCACTAAAGTGCAGGCTGCGATCCCCTGTAAAGCCAGCGCCAGGCCTGTAGATTCAGATGCCCACCTATTTTTTTTTATTTTTCTCTAGACGCGACCAGGATCCTCCTGCTTATGGGACTCAACGAAGTTCATGTTTTTGTTCCAATTTCTTCGGCCTGTCTGTCTGCTGCTTGTATCTTCTTCCACTTCTAGACATTGAGGAATATCCATGGCTGCGATATGCGGCCGGCGCAACAGGCAGCTACAGGATAACTGCCGGGATATATAACCATGTTCCACTTGAACCTTGGTTCCTCCTCCTCTTTGAACGAATACTCAATTGACTCCTTGGTCGGCAAACGCGATTGTGCATGCAGAGAGGATATAAAAACAAAAGACAGGGCAGTGGGCATAAGGAAGAGAAGTAAGAGACGGGCGGGAGAGGGGAAGATAGATCGCAACCGTCAATGGCGCAAGGGAAACAAGCAAAAGGGCGGAGAGACGACAACTCTGTCAGCAAGGGCCCCAAACAGCATGGAACTACACACTACCGCTGGGTCGTGAAAATTACGGCACTCGGCGGAAACTGGCCGCAAAGACCAGGTCAGAGATTGTATCTCTCACACTCGCTACGACTTGAGCTTGTGAACATTGAGGAGACGAAAGTAGTGCGTATTGTTGTTTGTTGTGCCATTATTAGTGGCAGTTGTGGTCGTTACACACCCGTAGACTGAGACTGCGACTGAGACGGCGAGGACGAACTCAAGGCCGCTGGATTGATCGTAGCACTATTAGTATTACTAGTCGGCTGTAATGGAGAAAACATTGATACGGCGGCAGGAGAATCAGTAGCAATCAGTCGAGGTGCCAACAACACTAGACACGGCCAATGGTGCGTAATAAGCAACTTGGTGGTCAAGGGTAGGGCACAGGTACAGCTTCTTTTCTAGTCTTGTCACTGTCTTCTTTATCTATATTTATATTGCCTAGTACAACTACTGGCAGGGAGGGGCGGATAAGCAGAACAACCCGGACTGCCATGCAATGGCAAACGCAACGCTGCCAAAGAAAATTGATATATGGCAGTTCAGCAATGTTTTACTAGTATGAGCTCACTAGCCGTTTGTCACGGGGTCCGTTATAGCAAAGCGTAGTCGCAAGTGAGTAAGCGGGTCGAGATATTCGATACAAACAAAGAACTAGGTACGCCAGGGCAAGATAAAGAAGATACGACAGAAAGTGATGAGACACGAAGTAGAAGAGCTGATGCTTAAAAGAAATCTCTATATGCGCAACGGCGTAGGTGCGATCGTTTCTGAAGAACGGCAAGCGAATAGACTGACAGTTCGGTCGAAGCGCAAGCAGACAGAAGCAAAGATTGAAGGAGAGGGGGGGGGGGGGCGATAGACGGAAAATAAAGAACGAACTGATAGGAAGAAAAGAAAGAAACAGCGCAAAGAAAGTTTTCAAAAGAAGACGAGGCAGACTGTGAATAATAGTGCGCGGAAACCAGCAGCACTTACCATCACAATGGCGCAAATGATACAGTACAAGACAAAGATAGCCGACGCGACCAGAGCAGAACGCGGGTCACAAGAGAAGAATCAGGAGGAAGAGGAGGGGTATAGGAGGATTGGAAGAAAACGGTAGCACGCAGTAAGTAGTAGTAGATAGTAGCAATAATAACGACAGCTGTACAGTAGCTGTAGAGTAGATAGCCCCCCAAAGAAGACTGAGGGAATCGGACAGCAGGAACAAGCGGCGCAGATATAACGTGGAGCCTATAGAGACCAGAAGAGCAGAAGAGCGCACCACAGTGAAAACGGCACCCCACTACCTGCACGATATGCCTTTGGTCTTGGTTATTGTCTGGCACTTGCTGCTACTGGCGCTACTGGCGCGGTGCAGAAAGTACAACAGTCTGATTGGATGCTGATATGATCGAACGTGGTGGTCTTGAGGGGGTGGGAGGGCATTGCGACAAATAGGCAAACAGGCAGGCGGGTAGTTAGTTTGGGGGCCTGGGCCGTCCGTCGCTTGATATTCCCGAGAGAAAGAGTGTGTGATGAGATTATGTGTGGGTGGGTGGATTTGTAGTATAATAGATATGTGTGTGTGTATGTGTTTGGATAGATGGATGCATGTGTATGTATGGCTTCAACTTACCAGGACGCTATATAGATTGTATCAAAAAGCTTGGTTGGCTTCTGACAGCACGACGGATTTTAAGACGAGACTAAACGGAAGACCGAATATGTGATAGCGGCGTAGAAGCCGGCGTGTTCTTCAAGGATTTCCCGGTCGACAGGATGCAGCAGAGAAAGAGAGGTAGATGGTGCTAAGCTAAGAGACAACACTGGCAGATACACAGACGGTGATATATCGTGATATATCGTGATATATATAAAGCTGAGTGAGGTCGACGATATTGATATCGGACGGCGATATAGAGTTGATTCTAATGTGGCCGAGGACAGACGTTGCTAGTGATATGATAGATAGACGAATCAACAGGTATGCACGATGAACGAAGAGCGAGCTGGAATGCGATGCGGGCTCGAGTAGCAGTAGGAAGCAGAAGTAGTCGCAAGAAAGAAGTGATGGCAGTAGTAATAATGGCGAGTTGAAAGGGTTCAAAGTGTCGACTGAAGCGGCAGTACTAATAGTCTTAAGAGACTGGAGTGGCAGTACTAGATAGTAAAATAATATAAAGAGAAGAGAATATAGAATAGGATACAGTGGCAGACTAAAGACGAAGGAGGGAAGAGGACTAAAAGAACTAAAAAAAAAAAAAAAGATGGAGGGATGGATAAAGAAAGCTAAGATGGGGGAAGAAAAGTAGTTGTATTTGGAGCAAGCCCGTTGATGTAATAATTGGTAGCTGCCCGTTGACTTCTTGTACTCTGTGTACTTTGTGTGCTTCTTGTACTTCTACTTCTTTTATCTTTTCTTTTTTTTTCTCTTTTACTTCTTGTCCATACTGGACTTCGTCTCTCTAGAAAGCGACGTTTTGGTGCTTTTAAGATGCCTTTTTGAGCATTGTGGATTTATTCTAGAGCGCAAAGGACAATTTATCGGTATTTTATGTATAATTATCACCGACTCTCTATTTATTATCTTACAATTTAATTCCTGCTGTCTTGCTGATCTAAGATGGAACTAAACTTGCCTCCAGCACAGACCAAGATTGGGAAGAGAAAGATAAAACCGTCTGTAGATAAATTACAATTATTGATTGATTTGAGAACAAAAAGAAAGGAAGAAAATTAAAAACCCCCGCCGATAAAAGGGCCCTGTAATTTATCTCACGAGAACTAACAAGGGCCTTGGGGGAGTCCAGGGAGCGAAGAAGAACAAGAAGCAAAAGAAAGCAAAGATGCACAGAGATACTACAGAGGGAGGGGAAAGATGTTGACCTGAGAAAAACGACCGTCTGTGATTGTGACGGATGGGGGCGTGATAAGATGGCTAGGGGGGTGTACGCGCATCAAGTCAACAGCGTGAAGAGCATTAAGAGTAGTGCTGCTTGGCTGCTTGGCTGCTTGGCTGCTTTACAAGTACTACTTTGGTATTGTGGCTTGTCTTTTGTCACTGCTTTATAAATCGCAGTGAGTGCTTGGTGTATTTGTATTCTTATTGCTGGGCCTATCTACAATTTCCGTAGATATAGAGACTCTACTCCAAGATCCATGGTGTCGTCCTTGCTAGCTATCAAGTAAGACTACATACACACATGCCTCTACTCATCTCTTACAATTGTTGGTTATAGAAACATCTTATTAACATGATACAATGGGGATAAGCAGGTCGATGATTCAACAGCCCCATCCCCACCAATAACCAGCTAGTAGTCTAGTAGTAGGAGTTACTTACCCCCCCCCCCCCCATCAGGATAGACACTCTAGGCAGAAAATGGACGAGACATAGAGCCAGAAAGAAGCTCGGTCTCAGAATCACGCCGCTGCGCATTTTCAGACACTTTCTTTTCGTTCAGATGCCTCAGCCGCAACTAATACGGTTCTTGTGAAGACGATAAACAAGCGTCTGAGATTGTAACTCCGCAGATGCTAGTTGGTATAGGCAGACTCCCCTTTTCCTCTCCTTCTATCCTCTATTTACTGCTGCCTTTTGTGGCCATAGTCCGCTCATTCTATCGTATTGCTCGTACGAACACTCACACATGTTCCCGTGATATTTCAAAGATACAGCTTTTCTGTGCTGTCACTCTCTTTGGTTGCTGACAGAGAGAGACAGCTTTGGGGGGGGAGACCAAAGGAACAGGTGGGCACCACCACAAATCAAGCGGCCAACTCGCTGTGAATCTGCTTCTATAGTTGGTAATGAATGGCAACGGTTGAGGGGTTTCGGGGCCAGACGGCCGGTGTTTGTCGTTATTACCGGCGTAAATATATGGGCGGTTTCTCAAAAGGTCATGTTCGTTCGCTAGCTTCATGTTGCAGAAATATTGTCACAGACGCATCATTCTTTACTTGATGCTCATCATCTCCCAACGAGACCGGTTGATTTCCAGTGTATACTAATATACTGTCCTCACAAAGCATAATATATATTCCGTCCAGTCACGCATTGTATGCATCAACGTCCTTTTTTATGTTTATGTAAAAGGATCTTCTCCTTATCTTCAGCAGGTGTTGGCTTGTTTCTCTTTTGTCAGCCATCTTGTTGTAGTAGCACATGCAACGGAGGTAATGTGCATTGCATATAGTGGTTTACAGGCTTTTATAAGCGGTACAGCTGCAGCTTATATAAATCCGAGTTTGCCAAAAAAAAATACCGTATACAGTAGGCAATGGCGACGTTCATTCCATAGCATGGCGATATCTGAATGCTAGGAGGGGGGGACTAAATGCTGGCTATTAAGCGAGCAGCGCTAGCTGAGGCCGAAGCTGATGGGATCGTCAGTTCGGCTACTGCTTAGCCGGCTCTATTTTCGTTTCTGTAGCTATTGGATTTTTAAACGAGTTCAAAGTGGCTTCTATAAAGGCGAAGTATGTATCTATCACAAGCCAGATAGATACATAGTTATTGTAGTTTCTACGGCAAATGTTGGAACATAATTCGAATAAACAAGAGGGTTATATAACCCTCAATTTAATGAGTGCATTTGAAGAAACTAAGACCTATACATTCCTTGGAACAAAGAATAACCAGTAAAAAAGAAGAAAAAATGGCGAAGAACTACAAGGGAAGAAACTAACTAGAACCTCTCCCTTCAAAGAAGCGGAAAAAACAACAGAAAAAAACGTTGTCGGATCCGACTGTGATAAAATAGTTCACTTCCTTCCCGTTACCCAGCTTGGGCACATGAAAAGCACACAAATTAGTGAACTTGGCAAATCATTGCTACTAGGTACACAGCCAAGATTTATTTATTTTTTTGTCCTCTTTATTTCTCTTCGTTCATTTTTCCCCCCCAAACTTGTTAAGAGGAAGACGGGATAGTCAGTGTACAACTAGGAAAGCCTATCATGGGGGAACCAAATATCAATGAACAATAGAGATGAATTGCTAATCAAAGCTTAGCCTTTGCCCAGATAGCGAATAGACGGAAGACAAATACAAGGTCTAGCAGCTAACTAGCAGCTAATAATTAGTGCTACTTGCGAGAACCAATGAATAGTCCGGGAATATGAAATATGGCACCGTTGATATCACATGAGAACTCCAATAGTTTGTAGCCTGTGAGCTGTATAAACACTATATCCCGAATATTACCATTAACTTTGCACATTGTCGGCTACATATCTTTACCGCCTACTCAGAATTTTCTTTTCTTTTTTTACCCATTATTTTCCCACAGAGGCGGGGATTTCAGCTGATAGCCTGGTGATATATAGAAATGTACGTCCTTTTGTATTTTTTTTATTTTTTTACTTTACTGAATTGCTTACTCTTGTTTTCTCTGTACTTGATCAGCCCGAAACGGGAATGTGATCTAAACAAAGAAAGGAAATGTCACCTGGCTATCCAGATATCGTGACGTTCCTCCATACTAGGCTGTGTTAAATAACCAAAAAAAAGCGGTATAGTAGTATGTGCTACTCTTCTATCCGCTGCAAGCAATTTGGCGTGAAAAAGATTGGTTATACTAAATTTGATCCTGGATATGAAGCATGAAATCTATATTTTCTTTTCTTGCTTCCCTTCTTCAGACATACTTCACGAATTTTCCGATGCTAATGGGTTTCTTTATCTCCATTTAGCTCCATGTCTTCCCTTTTCCCAGTTTGTTTTCTTTTTTTCTTAGTTTCCTTGCTGCAATTACGTTCTCATGAGACTTGAATGGTTTTGGTATATGGTATAATACACTAAGCGAAAATCTAACAAAAGCTTTTGATTCGACAATTGGCAGTCTTTGATTCAGTTGTCTTGATATGCCCGTATAGGTCTAGTTCGTGGGTTTGTATCTTACCCCTCTTTTTGGCCAAGTACTAAATGCTTGATTATCAAGTCCGAATCTCTCTATATTCCCGTGTCGTGAACTAATCAGCCCGTGTCTAGCCATGAATGCTTACAGGTTAGTCTCGCCTCTTTTCCCCTCATGTTGTTACGTTCATTATTGCATTAGTTCATGTATATGTGTACACATATGTATGTATATACTGCTTGAATTGGTGGAAATCTTTCTTTGCGTGTCTTTCTCTTGATTCCCAATGAGTTTTCCTTTTTCACAATTCCCCAAGGCACAGCTACATAGTACAGCGTCTATTCTCTCTCTGTCGTCCAAAACGACACTAAGAAGCAACTTTTTCTCTCGACATGTACCTTTTCTTGCACCCCCTAGTTTTTTTCTTCTTTCCATATTTTCACGCCCTTTTCATCTGGTCATTCTCCTACATATACATGTTCTTCCTGACTTCTGAGATGCTGCAATTGTTGCCATATCTTTTTGAAGCTTTTGCTGCAGAACAGGTTGAGTTGACGTGATGAATAGTGGTATTGGTATGATAGTATATTGGTATACATATTCGTGATAGTTATAATGTGTTTGTTATAACATAAATGAAGGAGTATAAGAAAAGGAAGAAAAAGTGTAGGAAAATGGCCATATCAACACCGCGTAGTAAGTAATAAGAGGGGTGCAAAAAAGGTATATATATCGTGCACGGACAGTTACTTCTAAGCGTCATTTCGGATGTGAATCCCACGATAGACTTTACCTGCTAGACCATGTAAAAATAAACCCTCCGATCTAGTCCCAAAAGGGTTCCTTTTGGCTTAGCAATACCTTGAACGTGCGTCATAGCTTCACATTTCTTTCCAGGATGCCATAGTTTTCTCAGTAGTACGTACATATGTACTTGAACTATAGAATATCTCGGTTTTTGTTCATCGAAGATAAATGGAACTCCGTCCGTAGCTAAATACCATATCATGTATAGGCCTACTTCTACTTCAATGCGTAGAATATCAAATATCGGATAAGACACTTCAAGAATCATAGTCTTAATTACGGACAAGTAATATAAAGGCTCATAGAAAGTAAATGCAAAAAGGATAAATTACGGCCCTAAAAATAATAAATCAAATCACAGCCAGGTGACCAACGACTTGGGCTTATCAAAGCTTGGTAAGTAAAATACTAGCCAAAGTATAGTTGTACATCTTGTACTCGATGAATATAGAGGTACCGGGTACAACGGAAATACTTCTTGTCACATCCCGTAGGTTCATGTGGAATATTCCCGTGATATATTCCTGCACAGTTTTTTTTTTTCTTTTTGTCTACAATGCTCACTAGTATTGATATAATTTATTTAGCGCCAACTCTAGTCCACTAAGCTGCCCTTTCTCTATTCTTTGTACTGCTGGAATATTAGAACACAAAGTAAATCGACACGAACTAAAATGTTCACTAGCCGCAATCTATAGAAGCATGGATGGCTTCCTTCTAGTTTCCAAGCTTAGCCGTAGCTTAAGTCGTAATCAAATATTACAAGTGATTAGAGGAGTCGACAGCAACGGTCTGCCTAATCACATACTAACGCTTGCGAATGATTAGATCACCATTGCTGGTCAGAAGCTTTTTTATGTTATTATTTCTCGGCGACACTGTGCCATGGGATTAGTCGAAAATATGACTGAAGTTGTAATCAAAGACCCCCCAAAAAGAACGACATGTGATTGTGACGTCTTCCGCAACAAAGAAAAGAAGGGTACTAAACGCATCGTGCTTCTTGGGCCTCTTGCATAAGCTTTGAACCAGAGATCATCCCATCAGCATATATTTCACGTTGTCGCCTATTCGAGAATATGTCTCGTTTTAGACTAAAGTCTTACACTCTACGTGATTCGAACATGAACAAAACGTGGCATCTGCTTGTATCGTGTACTTGGTTGGTACATTGGCATTGTTAGGTGAGGGACAATTTGCGCACAACAAAATAACCGCCATTCTTATCAATTTTCTGTTGAAGCGATGTGCATATCTCATGGACTATTCTCGGTTTATTGTCAACTTAATCCTGTAGCTGGTCACATCGGGTTTTTTTCCCTTTGCTTTTTATCGCATTTATCCTCTTTATTTAACCTTCTACTTACGCGACCCACGAAATCAAAAGGTAGACATCATATAAAATAGATAGGTAGTTAAACGACAGAAAAGTGAAATCCTACCTATATCATTATATCATCATTACAAAAAGAAAGAGTACATGGTTAGTAAAGTAGTGTTCATCAAGGCGCTAAACCTAAAACCGATAGATTAACGCTCGATATCGATACTAGCAACCCACTTGGCTCACAGGTCGTTAAAACCCTAATCAAAACGCAGAGATACCCTACAGTTGTATACTACTTGTTGTCTTCACTATTATTGTCACCATATTAGAACATACTTGCGGTTTTGGTCTGCATAACTAAACTAAACCTATCTACGCTCAAACCCTTGCTCGATTCTCGAAACAATAATCTACGTATCGCTATGGTCATAGCCAGGCTTCGTGTTTACTTGGACAAATGGAGCTCTGGCTATGTCCGGAGTGTGTGCAAAAAAAAAAAAAAAAAAAAAAAAAAAACAGGAACGAGCCAGTGATTCTTTGAGACGAACCTGAGATCTTGGGGGCTATAATTATCGTTTGTACACTTTTGGGCTGAGTTGAGCTACCTGTAACTTTTTTATTGTTATTATTTCAGAATCTGCGGCTATTTTCTCGTCACTTTTGCTTGCGTAGTATCATGTTTCAACTTCAACTTCTTTTTCTCTTTTGTTGATTTGGAAAAAAAAAACAACCTGATGAAAGGAAAGCTCTTATGATTCCGCAGTACACCATTATACCACCTAAATAGATATCTTGTCTGTCAAAATTCCGACATCTGAGACTGAAGGAACATACGGACGACCGTTGTTATCTACTTTATTTTAATTTTTGCGGCCGTATCTTTTGTATGTTTGTCGTCTTGACCTTCATTCTTTTTCGTTCTTTATTTGTATATGCTTTATCTACAGGTCTTGCATTTACTCGTAGTCACTAGAATATGATAACATGAGATCTTAATGGAAGCAGACGCATTGTATCGCTTCTGCAGTCTATACTTTGAGGAGACAACCCTTTCATTTATTGCTCTGATATATAATAGTATTCCTTCTATTCTACTATATCTCTTGCCTATCTATATGTATGTATGTACATACATATACATCCGTTCATCCATGTGGCTACAGCCGGCCTACATATCTGTACATACGCATATGTAAACACTTTAGCAGTGATAGGCCTACCATGCACCACTATGCACCTTCGTTGGCGCTACTACTACAGCTTATTTTCTATATCACTCATCCATCATCCTCCAGCGATTCCTGCCCTCCCACCTTCTAATTCTTGGAACATATAAAGGACCCTAATAGGGCAATGTACCTAGTGTCCACTAGCTAATCCGCTTTAAAGTGCATGCATCAACTCAAAAAAGCTACCTGCTTGACGGCCAAAAAAAACTAAAGTGGTGGTGGTAGTTAAGGATTAATTAAGTACTAATCTCTGGCAGGTTCAGAGGTTGATCGTATGCCTGTTTATCTTTCTTTATCAACTGTTCAGGTGAACTGTTGCTAGAGTGGACAGAGCGTGGTAATACTAGCAGCACATCGTTAGCTTGCGAACGACAACCTTTACAAAATTATAAGCTTGGGTTTGGTGTTTCTCAGAGGTTTTAGCGCCGATGAGAAAAGAAGATCGAAAGTTCTTTACAACTAACTACCACACACCAATTTTTTTTTTTTAGTCATCATTTTCCCTTCTATTCTGTTTTGGCCTCTGTCTCTATACTTTTTTTTCTTTTAATTTTTTTATTATTCATTGATCTTATGAGCTATCGAGCTATGAAGATGTTGCATAGAACTAGCAATTATGTGATCTGTTTCAAGGAGAGCAACTGTACGTAGACACACCCGAAAAG
>RHLR01000923.1:0-11912 GCA_009806335.1 Davidsoniella australis
AGAACATTTGTTATGGTTTCGTTATATGCTATTCCTGCGCATTTCAACTTCTAATCCTTTCCGGGAAAAACCACCTCATCGGGAACCTGTCTCAAAACCTCCGAGCATTTTGTAGCCCCTTGTATTATAAACCCTTAGAACAGTATTGTTACTACCTGAAAACGCAGCAAAACAACGACATTAGGATTTTGAGGGGCAGGACAAAAGAGACAAGACCTGGCCGCTTTTCAGTTTCTATAACTAGGTACTTTGCTATAAGTTTTATATTTTTATATTTTTATTTTTCTAGGCTTAGGCTATGCTATTATGGTAGACTGGAGAAGGATGAAGAGAAGAGGGAAGGAATGAAAGAAGGGCTATCCAGGCTTGGCAAAATCGTTCTTTTCTCTCACATTTACAGATACATATAAAAAATAAATAAATAAAAGACACTAGTCATACCTGATAGTATATCTGTACTAAGCTTCTATGATCTATTAAGCTAGCTGGTTGTGGCTTGTAAAATAAAACTTCCCCATGTAGGGATCCTTCCATCTGACTGCTACACACACGCATATTGCATATGCACGACGAACACCAAACGGCAACAACATCATTTCTAGATTGATTGCCTATTTGGGATGAGTGGGTCCATGTTTACAATTATGTTTCTCTAACCTACGATCTTTCCCCAGTTTTTCAAACGACATCCAAAAATTCATATCGATGGGGCGGCTGATGAGCACCCTTTTTTCATTTGTAATATTGAAGTAGTGACTGACTAACTATTATTATGTCTAAGTTCTATTATTATTGATAGTCACGCTCACATTCATGCTGCATTGTCTCCTCCTCCGCTATTTGTTGATCTTCCTCGACCCGACTCCTTCTCGTAGAGTAAAAATGAACAATAGGAGGGCCGGTCTGTGATAGGCCTCTTCCGGGGAAGGAGAGCCTAGATCGTCTGGCTTCTTCTATATTGGCTTTGGACACAGAATTAGCGTGACGGACTCTGGGAAACCGGGCGATGGTAAGTGATCTGTACTTGTTGGGTGAATAGTACATAGTATAACTCAACAACGTGATATAAGCTTGTATTGGTCTGTTATTAGGAGAGCCATGAAGTTGCACTTCATGTAACAATAGCATAAGCAATACTCACTGACACTTGAATATGAGAGTCCAACTATGTATATGAAAAAATCTCTCTCAGTTCTCATAGGCCCCTATAGACTCTACTAATATACATATGCCCCCCTGTGATTTTCTATTATATTTCTCTCCTTTCCCCGCCATCGTTCAAAGACTCTGCACCGTTGTTCTTAGTTGAAATGGCGACTAAGAGGGCAAAAAGTGGAATGTATGACGATGAAAGCGGTCAGCAATTCCAATTTCCCAACCACCAATCATCCAAGCCAATTCATTGTTAGCCAACGGCGGCAGCAGTTGCAATAACTAGTATGACCGAACTGGCAGTTACAAGCTAACTATTCGATGCCAATTTTCAAATGTTCCTTTACAACTAACTATTAGTATGTATATTAGTATACCGATATATCTGTACTCTATGATATGTCCTCATTCATATAAAATCGTTTACTTCGCGGAATCCTATTACTTCCTAGTCTATACTAACTTCGAAACCCGACTATGGGCTCGTGATCAATCCCCTTCTCTTCCATCTTCTCCCTCCCTTTATTTTGTCTTTATGAGTATCCCATTTAGGGCAATGCTTCCCCTTCTCCACTACCATTACCATTGCTATTCGGTTCCTCTTGTTATATAAGTGGCGCTTCTTGATGCCAGCATCGTGGATGGAAGAAAAAACAGAAAATCAACTAAAACAAAAAAAAAAAAAGCCCTCAAAAATCGTCGTTGGCTGCTCACGGTATAAGATAACAGAGCAAATGAGTACCCAAAGATCCGACGTCTCACTCTCCGCATCCTGCTTCTGGATCCTGTCATCCTAGACAGCAATGACTAGCTCTATACAACTATACTATATATCTGTATCCTAGACAGGGAGAACACGCTTGTGGTTCCTCGTCAAAGAGTCGTATCTGTAGCCACTAGGGTAGTACTCGTTCTGTAAGTAGTAAATGCTTATCCTGCTTTCATACTGAGCCATGTTGTTATCTCCATCGTGCAAACTTTTTTTTTATACTTTTCCCTTCGTTTCTTATTTCTCTCTTGAGAATTTTACCCACCCCTCTGTTTTCTCTGCCATATTATTCTACTCATGATATTCTAAGTTAGGCCCATTTTCATATCAATTCTTGAAAAGGGTATGAGCGCCACTAAGGCTGTGCTTTCTGCCTATCATCATCGTGAACTCCGTGCTAATTCTAGAATGTTATATCCAAGCGGGACTTTATGTAGCAGAGATATCTAACGTATATATAAGCTTGCATTCACTCAGTAATACACTTACGAATATCAAAGTCATACATATAGTTTGCTTTACTAATCTTGTATTCACCCCTCATGATAAACCGTACGCCTCTTGAATTATTCCCTCAGTGCATATTGACCTACAAGGTTATTCTATTGATCTAAGTAAAGATTACCATCATTATATGTAACCCAATAGCCAAGATGTGGCAATGATGGTAATGTCGTAGCTATACTTTGACGGAGCACTGGGCTGGGACGAGACAGCCCCCTTTCTGGAGATCCCGAAGTCTTCCGTCAAGATATTTGAGATTCATTAGGAATATAGTATATTGATAGGTAGTTTCTAATATATTCCTGGGGATTAAAGTAAAGTGCTACACTACGAGACCATAATTTACTCATGTTACTATGATGTATCTCTTGAATATCTCAGAGCAGGATCTTATTTGAGTTTCATACGAACATACGTACATAGGCTTAGATTATTTTAATATTAACTATGTAAGGCGAAGATGGCGAATGAGTAGTAGATTATAGACAATGGTTAAGTAAAAATAAATCATCTTGTATTCGTCGTACCACCGAAGAATACAATAGACTGGACCATGGTTCTTTGAAGACAATTTTATATTATAGTATAGTGGCAATGTTTTAGAGAGTTGAATAACATAACTATGATACAACGACACCTCGTTGAAAGTATTCCAAACTATAACTCGTTAGATGACTGATCAAATTATCCCTTAGCATACAACTAAAATTATCCAATATACGCAGAGGCGAGCACACGACCCCGGAAAACGAGAGTCCAGCCCAAAGTCTAGGGTTGTAGTGCCACTCGCAAGTCAACGGCTAGTTATACCACCTGCATCTTAAATCGATTGGATAACAGCTTGTCTCTTCTTAGACCTGAATGATTTCCTATACTCGCTATCAATCTATCAAAATTCTGGTATTCTGGGCTATTACTAAACACCTCTTTCTGATCCGTCTCTATTCTTAAACTATTTAGAATCTCCTCTATCTTCTATCCAACCCGAATGTAATTTTCATGTGACGCATGTATGACAATGAGAGACAAGAATAATTTTTCCTTTTTTTCTTTCTTACTTTTGTTATATTGGGCTAATGTGACGACACAGGTATGAGGTGAGGTGCCTTGTCTGTCTTGTTTGTGCCGCAGATATAGGCTCTTGTTAGGCACACTACAGTTGGAGTACCCGTCTTCTTGCAACATACATATATGATGGATATAATAGATATTAGCTGAAATCCTCCTCTCCGTCTTCTTCCGTGATCCAGGCGTCCGTAGCCGTACTTCTATTGGACTCCAAAGTTGAAGGATTGACGTCAGCATCCACCCCAGCACTTTCTTCGTCCTGTTTCTTGAGGGCAGCAACGAGATCTTTGGGTGATATCTCGATTCCTTCTTGCACTGCACCAAGATATGCTTGTAATAATGGGTGCTGAAACTGGGAGATCGACTGTTGAAGATGTTATGTGTTAGCAAGATAAACAAATACCATGACCATGGGCTTGGAGGTGAGTCATGTGTGACTGCCGTGTCTCTTGTCTGTAATTTTTGCATGTGGTGCTGACAGTGACTTACTGCGCTATCGAGGTAAGACACGGCGGCCTGTATGAGCTGCGCTTCCGTGTATGCGAACTGTGCCACTAATGAATACTCGTAAGGCTTCCCTTCCCAGAGTTCTTCATGCTTATCGATGTCGAAGTTTTGCAATATCTGATCAACGCTCAGCATATTTTTCATCATTTGTAGCGCACGAAAGTTTATGATTGGCCATATATCATTAGTTCGAAGGATATCATCGATCGTCTCTGCCTTATCGGTCACATCTACTCCATCCAAGAACATCTGAAGATCTTGGCCACCTACTATGTCTTGTGCAACTTGGAAGGCAAGACCATCCTCGGCATTCAACACCGCAAGAAACGCCGATGGGCATTTCCAGTATATTTTCCCATCTTCATACTCAGCCAAGTCTTCTGGAAGTGTGATAGTTAACTGCGGTTTCTTCTTGTAGATGGCCCGTTTTGCTGCCCCGAGAGAATCATCGGAGGCAAAGAAGAAGGGGATATTCAACGGTCGAACTGCGCAATCTATGTCGAACATCCCATACGCAAAGAGGAACTCTGCTGCGCTACGATCTTCGCCGTAGTTGATGCAAACCTCTTCGCCGCTCTTTAGAGACAAGCCGGGTCTAAGGGCTAGAACTACGCTTCCATCTACCGGATCACGATCCCAAAAGGCGTTGTGTTCAGAAGAATGATTCGCCATGTCGAGAACAGGAACCATACAGGTACCAAGACCCGGGATTTCAAGGGAACGAGATCGAAACCAAGCATCGCATAGTTGCCAATCTCGAAGCGTAACGCCCTCAGGAGAAAATGAGAAGTCTTGCAAGAAAGGAAGATCTCGGGCAATCTCTGATAACCGATCATACTCACGCTCGAGCACGTTGAGTTTGGCTTGGACAGGTTCAGCTAATTCAGTTCCGTGCAACAGAGGAATCAGTGATGGCTCCCATAATGTAGGCGTTGAAATGTGCTCTGGTAAGAATTTGATGTACTCGGTCCAGGGAGACGGGAGAATCTTGATCTCATGTAGAGAGTTTATCCTCTGTAGCATAAGGTATAATATAAAATGTTGACGCAAAGACTGTTATTGTAGTTAGATTGTGGTTCACTACTTGATACTCCCATTACTCACAGGATCGCCATATGCTTCTAGGAGCTCCCGAAACTTGGGCTCAACTTTGGCATATTCGTCAATCTGGAATCGACTAAGCACAACATTTTCTGGGATGCTCAAAACAACAGCTTTATTGCTCTGTTCCTTGGGTACTTCTATGTCTTCTTGTGCCATGATACCCTTCCCAATAGTATCATCGATAAGTTTAACCTCGACTTTATCGAATGTGACATTGTTGAAGCGAGACCAAGTTGGAAGCACGCTGGTGTCCAGTTTTGGCGCAGGGCCAGATATTAATATAGCCATATTACAGGTAGAAACTAAGTTGGAGCTTGAGATAATTAAGGCAAGGTGGATGTATCTCCAAGTTTCAAGCTGGAAAAAGGAGAGAAAATGATTCCAATATAAGGTTTACCGGTCGATATAGACGTCGAGTATACTTTTATTCAAATTCAAAATTAAATTCAGTGACGTCGAACACCATATCAAGGAACCCACTTTATAGGGAACCGAATTAGTACAAGGCAGTTCACTTAATAGGGAAAGCGTGATAACCCCGCCATCGCTCTTGCTATTATTGTCATTGGCGGGACAATATTTTCGTAAGGTTATTTGCGCTAATGTAATTATTTTTTTAATAATTAATTTTTTACTAAAGTGGAACAACTGCTTTTTTCAATCTTTGTTTTTTTTGCTGTGAGACCGTTTGCTTCTTTGGGCTTGCCGAGATCTTCCATTCCAAATTCTGTTTTGAGCAATTCCTCTAACCCTCTACCAAGGCTCTGATCGCACCAAGTCGATCGAGTCTCCCCTTCGAATATACGGTCATTGTTCTCATCAAACAAGCCAAACATACACCTTCGAACGTGGCCAACAAGAAATTCACTACTTCGCATTCTCCTCAAGCCATATATCATATTATCCATAAAAGATGGGCCGTGATCCGTTGATCGGCCTGGTTGGCAAACCCTCGGCTGGCAAGAGCACCACCCTGAACTCTCTCACTGATGCTTCATCTAAAGTTGGTATGTCTTCAGCACAAGTCTCCATTATAACTCTTGATATCGGACTAGGCTGATGGCTAATATCGCTTCTAGGAAACTTCCCGTACGCATAATACCCTATAGCAACACCATAGTCCGAACCATAGCCTGCTATCTCGACTGCCGATAAGGGCCCTTTTGCGCCTTAGCGCACACAATGCTAACAGCCAGGCGTTACACACGCTTATTTTTCTCTCAGCTTCACCACCATCGACCCTCAACGTGCTATCGGATACCTCCAGATCGAATGCGCCTGTTCACGATTTAACCTACAAGAAAAGTGCAAGCCGAACTACGGCTCTTGCGATAATGGACGGCGTTCCGTCCCCATTGAGCTTCTCGATGTTGCTGGACTAGTGCCAGGTGCGCATCAAGGACGTGGACTTGGAAACAAGTTCCTCGATGATCTACGCCAGGCCGATGCGCTTATACACGTGGTGGACGCTTCTGGGACTGTCGATGCCGAAGGAAAAGAAACCCGTGGATATGACCCGTCAGTCGACATTGCTTGGCTACGCTCTGAAATCGTTGCTTGGATCAAGGGTAATCTCATGGAACGCTGGCCAAGTATTCGTAGACGTCATATGGCAACGAAGTCGACGGCCGTCGATACTCTTCGCGCACAGTTTGGTGGTTACGGCGCAAATCTAAAGCTTGTCCAGAGATCTTTGGACAGAGCAAATCTGAAAGAGCCATTAGAGGAGTGGACCGATACTCATATCGATATCATGATCAACTCATTCATCGACGAAAAGTTCCCCACAGTCATTGCTCTGAACAAGATCGACCACCCAGATTCTGACAAGAACATCTCTAAAATCGCAAAACAGCAAGACCCCAACACACTAGTATTATGTTCAGCCGTCAGTGAAGTATTCTTACGTAAAATGGCTAAACAGGGCTATGTCAAGTATACCGAGGGCAGTGAATTCGTGGATACCCGCGACGATCTCATCGCTGATGGCGATGCAGAAGGCGGTGGCCTCAAGGAGCTTGACGAGAAGAACCGCAATCGTATCGAGAATCTCAAAGATATGGTTCTCTATCGCTTCGGATCAACGGGTGTTGTGCAAGTTTTACAAAAGGCGGCAGACGTACTTGGCTTAGTGCCAATATTTCCCGTTAGAAACATCTCAACTTTTGGCTCGGGAGGTATAGGTGACAACAAAGCAGTCTTCCGTGATTGTGTTTTGATCAAGAAGAACTCGACGGTAGCTGATGTAGCACGCAAAGTCATGGGCGATGCTCCAATTGCCTTTGTCGAAGGCCAAAGCGGCTTGAGAGTCTCCGAGGAGGATACAGTAGCGTCTGGAAAGAACGACGTAAGTGAACACGAGGGACCGTCACTCTTGTATTCTGTCGATCATCTTGATATGCTAACTTTCACAATAGATTCTGTCGTTCAAGGTAGGCAGAGGCCAGTAGGCGGAAGATAGGCCACCATATACCCCGACAGCCACATTGTACTGTACTATACGAGTATATATCCAAGCACCGAACTTAAGACGACTCTATCAACTCCTTGATATTAGCCGTATCAACATGTCGATTGCATCATATTCTACCTGCAACTAGTTGTATATGCAAGCCTGCTCACTATAAAGTGAATAATAATCAAACATGCTACAGCTCTTCTTTCGTCATGCTTGCTTGTTTGTCTGACCTTAGACTCTACATAGAAATACAGGCCGCATGTGAAATGGCCTATCGATATTCCTGTAATTTACGTTGGCCAGTCAAATGAGCTATATCAGGAAGGCGTTTCTGTCATCTCGGACTATGAACAATACAACAATACTAAAACGGTGGCCAGTGAGTGATTCAAAGATCAAACCCCAGAAGCAACGTCCCTCTCTAATCGCAGATGAAACTTAATAGACAAGCCCAAGTCAGTACCAACATTGGGTCGGTTATTTTGGCTGCCAACTCAGAAGTCAAAACTAGTATTGATTAATCTTGCTTGGGTATTTATTATTCTCCAAACCCCGCAAGCATAAATCGTGTTGCGACGACTTCGGATAGCCGCATTCCTATACGAGGATTGAGGCACAGTACATTCAAAATAAGATTTCATAGAATTTCCTTGGAATGTCAATTTTATTCAAAGGTGTAATAAAAAAAAAAAAGCTAGTATCAGCAGCTTAACAAAGAATTTTAGAGAGAAAAAACTCTGCTGGAGAGCCAACAATCAAACATGACGACATTATGATATATGAAGTACGGCGGAAAAAGACAAGGTGAGGGAACTACAGTACTAAAACTGCGCCCATGATATCAAAGGTATTGCCCCAATAGCCGTATATGAAATAAGAAGAAAGAAGCCAGAAAAAAAGAAACATAAAGCAGACGGTGGGTGATAGGGTATGTCGGTTCTGCTAGCGACGGCGATTCAAGCGGTGAACGGCAGTGGCGTTAGGATTTAGCATTGATGTGGTAGTGAGGTAGTGGTGGGACGAGGAAGAGCGCATTAATATTTGAGAATAATGTACAACGCGTGGATGATGCCAGGAATGTAACCTATAGAGAGAATGCTGTTAGTTCTACTGCGATCGAATAGTGATAGTGTCGAGATGATGTCACTGGATCAGTAGACGAAAGACAACAGACAGAGACCCGGGCCCTCCGGCACAGGGCTTGGCTTGGCGGGAAAAGATAGCATGAGGCGATAGAAGTCATGCGACATACCCAGAATGGTCAGCAGGATGTTGATGCACAGATCAGCACCGCAGCCGCGCTCGAGGAAAACACCGACGGGGGGCAGAATGATGGCAAGGAGAATCTTGCAGATATCGCTGTTGAAGAGAAAGAGGCCATGTTAGTTAGTTATTTACGGTGATAATGTTGGCCGGTAGAGGGTCCCATGTCCAATTGCATCGCACCAAACAACGGCGCTAATATAGGCGGGAGCTTGTACAAAATACAGAGGGTCCTGCTCTGGATTTGGTGCTGTAGTATAGCTAAAGAAAGAAACTTACCTGGCAGTGAAAGGCATTGTGAAGCTAGAGTTTGACAGATGAAAAAAATGAAGTGGAAGGTGTGAGAAGGATGAAAGAGAAAGAGTCAAGATATCAGTTAGTCTGAAAAATAAAAACAAGACGGTTGGGAGTTCTTATAGAAAATTCGAGGCTAGATGATCAGTGCCGGAAAAGGCGAAATTAAGTGCGAGAAGAAAAAAAGCGGGAGCTCGGTCTCTCTTTATATATGTATGTACAATGTACTATGTATATCGCGATGCAGGATTATTGGTTTATGCTGCGACAGAACCACAAGCGGCACGCCGCACGACAGATATTTAGTGCATAAGTGCATTTACAAAGCTTTCAAGCTAAAGCTCAAGCTTCTCTAGACCTGGATTGTAAAGCATAAATATCCCAGTCAAGTGCTACCACTGGTAAAAATGTAAAAATCCCGATGCCGATTCACCCGGGAAAAGAGTCTTACGCCAAGCCCTGATCGGACTGATTTCAACCTGCTCTCGGCTTCTCCAGGCAGACGAATAGAAGGGATGAAAAGAGGAAGAGGAAGAGACAAGAATTGTATCTGCAAACTCGCCTCCCTTGACGCATTAACCAACTAGCTACCCAAGTTAGTGCCACCACAGAACTAAGCCTACAACAAAAACCATCTCTCTTTCTCTGTCTCTACTTTTTGTTCATTCTTGGGTATTCTACAGCTAAAAAGGGCGTCATAGGCTCGTCCAACTACGCTGTTTTGGGATAAGTAAGTTTTCAGTTCAGAATGTGTCGCTGGAGGTAAGTCTGCGTTACGTCAGATGCGGCAGATAAAAGCCTAGAAAGCAAGCCCCCCCCCCCATGTGAACACAAAAAAAGAGTCAATAATAAGATTTTTAATTAGGCGGCTGGCTACGGGTTGGCCTAACACGGTCATAGTCATTATTAGGTCACAGCTGCATGCGGCTGGCTTAGTATGGAGTTATACCTTATGTACCATATCCATCCCTGTTGAGGCCTACTACTATGTAAGACTACTATGTATGTATGCATGTGAGCATATCTCTCAAATCTTCTCTTGCTCTATTACGCAGTACATGGCGTCGCTAAAACTGTTATACATTGTATCTGTAGTTGTTCATAGAATAGACAAAGTATGAAACTATTTGGCATGGCTGGTAGTAGATTTCAGTACGAATAAAGCCAGCTACAGAGTCATGTATAATTAACTGAGTAATTCATAGTCAATCGTTTAGATTTTGCTTGTACGGGTTTTTTTTCATACTTACGAAAATGCCACTATCCATCATGAACAGAGAAAAATTGGCCACTTTTTGACTTGGCACTATCGCGGCAATCTTATTATCCCTTTGCCCACATGACTCAAGTGACAGTAAGTCAAGGCTAAGTATGTATAGCGGACATGATGGCGTAGTTCCCATTGCTGTAGTATTGTAGTATACTTTGAACTAGTCCAATCAAACAAATCTTTAAGCCATTTTAGGGGCCGCCCGCCCTCTTGAATAGGATTCCGGCCACTCCCGTCTACATACATATCCGTATTATATTCTTGGTGTAAGTGGCAATTTCACACTGATAGGACAACTTCAACTGATGAAATCACTAACAGGTGAATGATGTTTATGTTGTGTTAATACAATCGCACCTAGTTTGACACATGCTTAAATCACACGCTAACTTTGTCGTTGAAGCTTCAAACATAGTTGACAGTTTTTATCTTCATTGTATTTTTCTACGCTATCAACTTGAAAGAGGGGCGGATTTACAGCTTTCATTGAAGGACGCGCGTTTGCTCAAGGATAATATCTAATCAGCACTTGTTGAGCAATGCCACAGCATATTTTGTATGTAGATCTTCTTACGTCCATACAACTCTTCCTTGATGAAATATCATCCAACTAGTGCAATAACTTCATATATGTAGTTGTATACTATTTGTTGCTGGGAGGTTTCCAAACAAGAATCCACTAAACAATAAAGTGTTTGCTTACTATAGATCCATGGCTATTAGATACAACATTGAGACCTGTAGCAAGTACACTTACCATATAAGAAGGACATTAGCAACCCCCCAAGGCAGAACGCATAGAAAGTCTATCATCAAGGCGCACCGACGTCAAGATAACAGAGACTAGCCTCCTCCCCCATGCCTGGAAGTATGGCGGAGTGGCTCCTAATGAAGTCACAGCCTTGTCAAGGCAACTACATATACAGTTTGTTTTGCTCCAGGCGGTTAATATCTGTCAATGTTGACCGGAATCAGATAAAAAACTGACAAAGCTTCTAGAATATGCATAACATGTCATGTATCCTAGTCATAGTCATAGTAAGAAATGTACTATAGCTTTATGAGCATTGATGCCTGGAAGAACTTTGGGTTGTTCACTGCCAAGCTTGACAAGGCATATTTTTAGCTCTCTTCGTAAAGACTTTATGCAGGCCCAAAAGAAACAAAGTGAAGCCACAAATGTAAAAATTAGAAAAAAACATTATGTACCTTCACCTTCCCGTTTTCACATATAGAAATTAGAGAATCAAGTTAGTTTTATCTTGGCATGTCTATATGAGAGGAAAAAGATCTTTTTTTTTGAGCTGGGACAAAATATAACCTGCTTATCAACAGATAGAGCGGTGTGTCCAGATCATTGGTCTTCTTGGAAGAACGGCATTAAGTAGCCGGATACTACTAGTCATGCTTTTTTTAATTCATTTTTATGAAGGTAGAAATGGAGCTTTAATAGCTATATAGCACCTCGGTATCAAAAGATACACAGCCCTGAACTAATACTAGTATACAATGTCAATGGTGAA
>RHLR01000924.1:0-11903 GCA_009806335.1 Davidsoniella australis
ACGCTTCCCGCCTAGCAAATTCGGCAGCATCCACGACATCGAGGCTCAGGCTGGAACGGGCGCTTCGCCGTTCACACCCGGAGGCCGCATCATCGATCCCGTCTCGCAGTTCACTCCGTCCCAGGAGAAATACATCCAAAATCATTTGATCACCAATTCTGCTTAGCCAAGCACAAAAAATACCAGCATCAGCATTGTTCATTATACTCGAGCTAGCATTATGATCGGCCGTTTAATTGATTGTTTTTCTTCTTTATATTGATGTCTTCTAGATGACTTTATTCTGTGATCTGTACAGTACAATCTAACTCAATACTAATTTATTAGTATATCATCAGCAGCCTGGTACTCGAAAATTGCCCCTAATCACCCACCTAATATTCGCTATCATCAGTAGAAGCTTTCCAGCTTATCTGACTCTGGCTGACCTGACGCCTGTAATACATAATATATCAACAACATCACGAACCTGAACTTCGGCTTTTAGCTTCACAATTGATATATTTCGATATTCGGCTTCTACCCACCGCTAGCGATTCTAGAGCTATATTCCATATATAACAAGATCATACCACAGCTCTCTCTCTCTCTCTCTCTCTATCGGAGCAAGGCCATCCTCCCCCGTTCACCATGGAGCCGTCACCATTGACGCGCCAAGTTCAGCCAGATGAGGTGTTCAAGCCCAAGATTATGAAGCTATACGAGGAACTATTCACAGTGCGCAATTTCTCTCAACCTGACCTGACTGACTGGCTCGTCCTGTCTATTCACATCCATGCTAACCGCTGATGATGTTGTAGTCTTCACATGACCTCGAAGGACGATTTTCCGATGACGACGACGATAACCCCGATATCAAGCCCGAAGGCTATTGGTGCGAGCTATTCCTGTTGAAACCCGACCACGCAGCTCTACGAAATGTCCTGGCTTCCATGTCATCAAGCACTCTCTTAGACCACGCCTCACGCACGCAAGAGATCGTCTTGGCAGCACTTTCAACACTCAAGACGGGCCGGCCGGCTGCTGTAGTGAACGCCCTAGACACACTTGTAGTGTTTCTAGCCTGCGTTCTCAGTAAGAAGTTTGCGCATCCCAGTTCAGACATCATTGCTGTGCTGGCTGGCCTGGACAATGTAGACGCTGTGTTTACCGATCTTGTTGGTACCTTGGACGGCCTGATTAGACGGGGGGACGACATGGTTCTGCGTGCCTGGGCTGTTGATGTCGTGCTTGCGTTCACAGCTGGTGCGTATCAGACCACTCTTCTCACATATGTTATTCAACGGGACCTCTTCCCGGCCGTGATGAAGTTTATCGGCGACTCAAGCGTTGCTTCAGATCCTGCTGCTGCTGCTGGCACACATACTACATCTTCTAATAATAATGTGCTTCGACCCTTCGCGACACTCGGTCTCCTTGCCAACTACAACAAATTCGAGTTCCAGAACCCATACGGCCTTCGACTAGCCGATTTCGTCAACGAAGCTGCTATCGCGACTGTCGTACGCTGTGTCGGCAGCGCTTGCTCCAGCCTACGTAGCGGATATATTGATGTACAAGATGATCTACCAGAAGGCTGGACTATCAGCTCAACTTTGAGCATGCTTGGTCTCAAGAAACAAAAGGCGAAGAAGCCCGTTGTCGACGAGGAAACCGCGAAGCGCATGTTTGCCGAGCTTCCTGGTCCAAAAGCTGCCGTTTTACTAGCAACATATGACTTCGCTCATGCGAATAAGCTGTTCTGTCTGACTATGGTCACGGTTGGCTCAGATGCGGTTTCTGCTACGACCAAACCTCAGCAACAACAACCACAGTCACAACCACAACCACAACCACCACAACCACCATTAGGTCCTGCTGGCTCTTCAGAACCGCCTTTTGCAAGCTATATATCTCTCTCTTCCTATCTGCTCCAGCACGCCTATCTCTCCGCACGGACATCGTACTATGCGCATCTTTCGCTGATGGTGTTCCGTCTGCTCGTTGAAGACCCTGCCATATGCAAGCGTCTATGTAGTCCGGAATCTTTCACTAACGTGCGTCTCTGTCGTCAACGGCCTCCACATCTGCCTCTTGTGAAAGCCCAGCGCTCACTAGCAGCAGCTTTACTCGATACCATGGTAGACGCTTTAACACACAATCTCCGTCGTCACCGGCTGGATATCGCGTTATATACGGCCTGTGTCGGTATCGTTCTCCGCCTACTAAGTTACATGTCTCGTGTGCGCGTACGTGTTGCGTATCATTGGGGCGAGTTATTTAGATCTTTACTTTCCGTGATTCGTTTCCTCGGTCAGTACTCCACCGATTTGGCTACCCACAGTGGCGTCAAAACCCTCGCAGAGCTTTCTGCCAACGTTCTTGCACTGGCTTTATCAGCTGGTGAGGCATTCTTACCTACTCCAGCCGACTATGACGATCTCTTCTACAAGATCGTCGAGAGCGGCACAGCCTTGACGCGCTTCAGATCCGTTTATGGCTTAAGCGGTAGCGTGGATACACTCATCGATGTTGCAGGTCATTACACCACGTTGCTGTCCCAGGGCGGTCCAGAGGCCAAGTCTAGTAGGCTTACGGCCATGCAAGTAGCAGAGACGATTCGGGCCGGTTATGAAACTCTCAGTATTCAGGCTACGGAGGGTTTAGATATGTGGGATCGTTATCGTGAAGCTGATGAGCGTTCAGTGCTGAAGAAGGCCGGTAGAACAGCTGTTGCAGATGTAAAAGTATTGCTAGAGGGCATTTAAAGGGGAGCAAGTGTAAAAATTAAAAATTAAAAGGAAAAGCAATATTCCATAATACAAAGACAGGCTTTCTCGGCTTGTTTTCAGTTACCATGTAATATAATAGAGTTGCTTGATAATCATCATAATTTATGTACAAATAAGAAGTGCAGTCGTAGTATATTATGATGTATTTATTACTTAACATATACACTACTACCATTTGATATCCTGTTTACAGTGTCTATTAAAGTTTCCATATATATGTTTCTATGCATGACGTAGAAAAGAAAAAAAGAGTATATTTTATATAACCAGTCTCTTCCTTTTTTTTTTCTTCTTTTTTTTTATCTACAGATCTGGATCGACTTCCGTGCCTAAATCACGATCATCCAAGAACCGCCTACTACGCAATACTTCAGGTAGATATTCCTGCTTAACCTTTCCATCTACATAATTTGGCGGATACTTATACTCTGCACCATAGCCCAGTTCCGTCATCAAGCGAGTAGGCGCATTACGTAGATGTAATGGAATCGCCAAACCAGCAGCGCCCGGTTCGCGGGTAACGCAGGCCATGGCGGCGTTTAGACCACGATAAGCTCTAGTGCTCTTTTTGGCTAGCGCGAGAGCTACAGCACAATGAGCCATGGGGATCCGGGCTTCAGGAAGACCGATTTGTTGGGCGGCCGTGAAGGCTGCTGTGGCTAAGGGTAGTAAAGTGTTGTCCGCTAATCCGACGTCCTCTGAGGCGATGACGACCATGCGGCGAGCGATAAATAAAGGATCCTCGCCAGACTCTAACATACGTGCTAGATAGTACAGAGCGGCGTCGGCATCGGATCCGCGAACGGCTTTGTGGAAGGCTGAGATGGTGTCGTAATGCTGATCGCCAACTCGATCGTAGACTAAAGTCCGCGTCAGCGCAGCTTTGATGGCTGGCTGTGATGAGCTGCCCGGCGCTGTAGCTAACGATATTGCCAGCTCGAGCAAGTTCAGTGCCGTCCGCGCATCTCCATCCGCGAACTCGGCTAGATATGTGAGCATGTGATCGTCGATAAGAGCATTGACCTTCGTCCTTCGGGACTGCTTCTTGCTACTTCGAGATCCCTTGCATGGGCCCTTCTGGGCCGTTCCATCGCTTTGCTTTTCGTTTTCACCAGTCTCTGTCTCCAAGTCATCCTCTGCCTCTTCTTCATCAGCTTGCTGTTCCTGATCTTGACCGTCGTCGGCGTCCATCTCATCTAGGCTATCGCTTAGTGCTCTGGTAATGATCATCTTGACATCCTGGCGGGATAGTTTTGAAAGCGTGAAGACACGGCATCTGCTGAGCAAGGCATTCTGGATCCGGAACGATGGGTTTTCGGTTGTGGCTCCGATCAAGGTCACGGCGCCATTCTCTGTCGGTTTCAAGAATACGTCTTGCTGAGCTTTGGTGAAACGGTGAATCTCATCGCAGAATATGATGGTCTTCTTGCCAGTCAGAGAGGCCTCGTTGGCAGCCATCTCGAACATCTTCTTGACTTCTGAGACGCCTGTTGATGTAGCATTCATTTCTATAAACCGGGCGCCAGTCTTGCGGGCGATACACCGGGCTATAGTGGTCTTTCCAGTACCCGATGGTCCCCAGAGTATGATGCTAGGCACCTTATCCGCCTCAATCAGCGAACGCAGAACTCCTGTGCGACCAACTAGATCCTGGCCGTGGATATCGTCCAGTGTCACCGGACGCATACGTTCCGCTAGCGGTGCGGTACGGTTATTTTTAGCCTTCTTAGCTGCGATCGGCCGTCCAGAGTTGGACGACGAGGGCTCCGCCGAGGAAGCAGGCGACTGGCGTCCAGGCCCATCGTCAAATGATCTCTTAGCCCCTGGTTTTAGCTGCTGAGAGAGGCCGAGTCCCGGTGCTGGAACTGGGCCTGGAGCTGGACGTCCTGATAGTGTGGCTTGGCGCTTTGCGGCCGGAGTCGCGAAGAAGTTTCCTGACGCCGAGTGTTTCAATGTCGTAGGTGCTGATGGTGCCGTTGACGCAGGCGGTTGTTGATATGCTGGCGAGGATCGTGAGCCCTCTTGAGATGACGTCTTCGCATTGGCCAAGAAGGACTTGCACAATGAGTCGAGATGTTTGTTAATATCGGCCTCGAACACTGGCTGGTTGCATGCCGGACAATCGATTGCCGGCATCGTGGATATGTCGAGAAGCTGACGAGAAGCTCGTATGTAGAGAGATATCGGGTCGGTTTGTTGTCAGACTAAGAAAAGGAAGATTTTCGAGTCGTGTCTCGAGACTTGAGAAACTTCGTAGGCAACACAGCCAACTCGGGCAACTGGCAGGAGTCAACGATTGATTCGAATCAAGAGCTAATATATCCTCAAGCAGTTTATTTACGTCATCAACATAGTTCGCTATTCAGATTTGTATATTGAGATATCGAATAGGATACAAAGGTAAAGGTAGAGATGAATATGTGATTCGAATGAAATGCTCCAAATATAGAAGAGTTAGACTTTATTCAGAAATTAAGATTATATTACTGGAAAATATCAGGTATGCAAACCCGGTTCCTGGTTTTGCTTTTTTTTTTGTTTTTAATTGTTCTTCAGCTGTAGAAACCAACTAAATTTTAGGTACCGAAAACCATTAAGATTTTAGGCCAAAACGCGTCTTGAACTTCTTCTTCGACACGCGTTCCACTTTAAACGATTTCATGCCCATATATAATAAACCCTAGAAGTAGACCTACGTTTATGTGACAGGTGCAAATAGCTGTCAAATAGCAGGCGCAGCTGGTTGCAAAAGCTTATTACTCATCACTAACCCTTCATTTTAATTAATTTACTTCTGACTTCTGAATTCTGCGGAATTTCTGGTGTATTGAAAGCGATAATACAAGTAATTATCGGAATGTATATGCCCTGATCTTTAAGAGTTCGTTAAATACATACAATGCGCCCAATCGTGATAAAGGAAATGAAGAAAATATGTCTGAGCAGATGCCCCGATATGGAACCTATAGTTAAATAAAAGCCGCTAAAGCGACATCAAGGCTCCCTGTTAAAAAAACGCCATCCCAAACTATGCAAAGAGGAGTCTGTAACTCTACACTTGAATAACCAAAGAAAAAAAGCGAAATGATACCAAACGGGGAAATTATATCCTCGCTGAAGGACGCTGCTTCGCTAGAATAACGTGGAGCCGACAGGGCGGTCGTCGGGCAAGCCTGACCGGGTATCGGATTTCTGCAGGAACACGAGCAGTTTCCCGCGGCAACCCGGAGCGCCGATGTGGGCCGAGCCCATCGCCGAGAAGGGGAGAGGTCCACGACATAAGCAGAAGATGTATCCACTAAAGCCTACAACTGTGTAATATTGCTTATACGTGGCCGTTTGTATATAGTAGTCTGAATGTGAAGAAAATACTGAAATGTTGGCTTATACCATAAACGACTCGCCGCAGCCACATTGATCCTCTGTCGTGGATATTGTTAGCTAGTGTTCTGGTACGGTGGTGGGGGTGCAGTTATACATACTAATGTTTGGGTTCTTGAAAACAAACTTCTCAATCAAGTTGTCTTCCACCCAGTCCATTTCGCTGCCAATAATACTGAAAAGTGCTTTGCTGTCAATCAATACCATGACGCCATCCTGCTCAACCTTCTCGTCAAAAGCTTCGGGCTTGTCAACATATTCTAGATGGTATGATAGACCCGAGCAACCACGATTGCGTACGCCGACCCGAATATATTTAGGTTCTGGCTGGTCAAGTAGATCACGCAGTTGCTCAACAGCCGAGGCTGTCAACTTGATAGCGCTTTCCGAGGTGTGCGGAGACGGGATTTCCGGGGCTTGGCGGCAGCAAGTAGGTGTGGTTGAGGTGCAGATAATGAAGCTCCGGTAGTTGGCGCTTCGGCGGGTTGGGAGGATGCAGGCTCGGATATTGCAGTAGAAGTAGCAGCAGCAGACGAGCTAGACGATGCTGTAAGCGTTGAGGACTCTGTTTTACCGGAAGCGTCGCTTGCTATCCTTTGGGCCGGTTGTGTCTTGTTGAATTTGGGGAAGCCTGCATATTGGCGATCTGAAGGTGTGTGCTTGTTTTCACTAGCAAACTTGGAAGCATCAGCTGGACTCAATGCGGTAGTAACATTGTCTAACGCGGAGGGCGTGAGCCGGTAGGGTTGGAAGGTCGCTGGGCGGGCGCTGCCGCTGTGGAAGAAGCATTGTGATCTAGGTGACGATACAGCGAGCGAGGCTGAAGCGGGGCGGGATAGCCTTGCTAGAGATCGGGATGCGAGCATGGTAGGCGTTTTGGGCAGAATGGAATGTAGAGGACTATGACGAGAGTATCGGCTTAGCATATAGCAAGAGAGAAACCGAGGGTCTGCGTGATTTGTTGGCGGATTTCGGTAGGGAAGCAATAAAGCAAGGCTGAAAAAAAAAAGTCTAAGAATACCAAATAGTAGACGGTAAACGGTGCTAGGCGTAGATGACGATAGACGACAGTTCGGGACAGAAGTGTTCTATGAACAAATCCAGAGACACTAATGTACAATGTGAAAGCGGGTGGGTTTGTAATGCTGGTGTATTGAATACTCTTTGTTTGTAAGCTTGACGTTGAAAAATCAACACTACTTGGTAGGCCGGATCATTGCTCGAAAAATCACCGGGCCCCAAGCTCTGCATTTGACCCACAATTTAGCATCCATCAACCAATCATGTGCTGTGTGTTTGTCACTTGCATGTCCAGCTGACAACAGACAAATCGTTAGTCAATAGCAGTCTGTCTATTCAATTATTTGAAATTATGTTTGATGAGGAATCTAGATAGTGATGTCATCTATATCGTTCACATGCTGTATATTCTAGTGATATCATATTTTGTATTCTACAATGTTATACATTTGTTTTTCGTTATTCAATTTCTGGAAGACTTGAAGGCCTGCTATATAAGGCACTAACGAAGTAACAAGCTAACATGTGACTAGTAACCTAAACCCTTATATATACTTAGGAATATAGTTCCATTGGTAGAAAAATACCATAATTGTGTCGATGAAACGATATTTTTGCAAAAACAAAAAAAAGTGTGTAGAGTTCAGCTTTGACCTTTTATGAAAAATCACCAATCATCTCAGATATCTCTAAACTATCGAGAAAAGAGAGAGTCTTGGTTGTTTCTAAAAGCTTCCAAACAACAGTAATCGCGAGCATATACGAAATGGCCTGCATCGGTTGTTTGAAGATATCATGGTCGAAACTAAACGTACAGCACTGTTGGCCTTGGCAAGAGATGGAAACTGCAATTCAAACGACAGACAGCCTTTGGTTTTGCCCACGAAAACACACCCTAGGCATAGTTTTAAGTTTACCTGGGCAGACTGATGTCCATTAGTGAAACTGTCTATCGATTGCCCCCCCCTCTCTCTTGACGACCGAACTGTGTGACGATTTGACTCCTGCTTTCAGAATTGGGATGAAGGGGGAATGCCAACTAGGATACGTGAACCAATATACAACTATAGTGACATACAATATACTACTATACTACTACCTTAGAGCTCAGTCCTCCTCGACTAAATATATCCTTGAAATATTGGGACGGGGTTCCGATTTCAGACCGAAGCATATTTAGGAAAGGAGACCGAAGTCACCACGGATCAAAGAAATTATGTACGATATTTTTTTGGTACATGCATTGGTATTAATGAGAGGGACAAAGTATACCGGAGAACCTAAGGATACGGCATTATACGAAATGATATTTCAGTGCAATAGTGGAAATGATGTTTTATGCAGCCATGGATAAACAGATCAATCATTATAGTTATCACGCATCGCGGTAGTTATAGTGGTAACATATATTATATCTTTTGGTTTTCTTCACTAGCGAGATAGAAGGCGATCTGAGAAACTGGCCCAAGTCTGCGTGATTCATAAATAACGGTGGTGATCGTGACTATGACTATAGCAAGAAACAAGTCAAGTAGATCACGATTTGATTATCTTGAGGGTTGAGACGTTTGAAGAGATAGTTGAGTAAGTCTGATACAAGTCTACAGGAGACAGGAGGGCCTAGAATTCTGGAAACTAAAAACCACAATAGAGCACAGACAACTTTATAACAGAGTTCTGCAGTAGTTTGAATGTAACAGAAGGAAGCCATTCTCATTGCTACTGTATCTGTTTTCTACTGTTGTCTTTTCTTCTTTTTATAAGAATAAGAACAAGACCCTTGACATTCTGCAACTCTGGTTGCTACAGGGGATCTTACACAACCCCTGCGGAACTGGCTTCATAATAAGCCTATAGTCTGCTTTAACTGTTAACTCTCTTGCACGCTTCGTCTCAAGTTACCGAAAGGCCCAGGCAGGTTGGTAATTTGTTTCCGGACGGAGGATTCCAAGTTTCTACAGCTTAAAAAAAAAAGAAGAGTTGGCTTGAACCCTAGAAGAGTGCTCTAATATAGTGTTAATACCTTTCGTCTGAAGTTTTGGTGGTCCGCTCAACCTTTTTTTTTTCCTTTTCTTTCTATCTTCTTTGACTCATGTCATGTTGCATCTCCCTCTCCTAAGTATGAGACGACGCAAGATTTGGCGGGCTCGGGGGAAAAAGGATTCCAGACTTGGGATGGACCCCCTTGTAGAGCTAGAGAAAGAACTGGCCGTATGTTTAGTAAGGCAGGTAAAGAAGAGCAAAAGAAAAGCCCCAGGAGTCAAAGGGGTGGTAGAGGAGCTGTATGAGATGCATCAGGATAAGCTTTGTAAGAAAAAGAAGAGGGATGGGATGACTTGAGAATAGTAACGAATACCTCCAGTGTCAAGGATGGGCCGGGACAGACACCAACCGAGAAGCCAGAGACTAGTATAAAACACTGGCGATGTCCTCGTCAAATGGCTTCATGTTCTTCTGATATTGTTCTCCAGCTCCCTCACACCTCACTTCTACCCTTCCAACTTTCACTTCTAACTTCGTGCCTTTGCTTGACGCAAGCCGTCCTTTCTTTACAATCTTTTTTATATTCACTTATCTTGAATCTGCTTTTGGCCAGTCAAGTTAACTTCTACTTTCATTCACATTTCATATCTTACATCCGCTTACTTACTAGTCCGTCTTGAATTTTCTCTTGTACTCTATTATATCCTCTATCTCTCTTCAAAATGCAGACCTCTATCTTCTCTCTCCTCGCACTGGCCTCCATGGTCTACGGTCACGGCGGTGTCACCTCGCCCCCTCCCCGCCAGCTTGGTGATGCCTTCAAGACCAACTGCGGTGCTACCCTGTTCAGCCAGATGTCTTCCGATCCCAACGGCAACATCGAGAACATGGCCCAGAACGCCGGTTCTAGCCTGGATACCACCAAGTGCCAGCTGGAGCTTTGCAGGGGCTACCAGTTCGCCGACAACACTGCCAACGTGCACTCGTTCACTCCTGGCCAGACCATTGACTTTAAAGTTGCTATCACTGCTCCCCATACCGGTACTGCCAACGTGTCTGTGGTCGATACTGCTTCCAACTCTATCATTGGCCAGCCTTTGATCTCCTTCACCAACTATGCCTCCACCAAGACTGGTGTGGCCGCTAACAACACCGCCTTCAGCGTTACCCTGCCCTCGGACCTGCCCAGCACTTGTGCCACTGCCGGTAACTGTGTTCTGCAGTGGTACTGGTTCTCGGACGAGGCCAAGCAGACCTACCTGTCATGCGTCGACTTCACCACCGGCTCCGGCTCGACCACTGACAATACTAATCCGTCGTCGTCGGTGTCGTCGGCGTCCACTTCCTCGACGACTACTAGCCCGCCTGCTAACATCAAGGCTACTAACACTCCTGTTTCTACCACTCCCGCTGCACCTACTACTACTACTACGAGCTCTACTACCCCTGCTAAGGACACTCCCACTCCTACCTCGTGCAAGCGCCGCCGTTCTCTCCGCAACTCGGGCCGCATGTACCGGGCTGCCGCTATCTAGAGTGATAGAGTGATATAGGTAGGGTGCCTTGACTATCAACGGCCCTATCACTATACTTGACGGATGACCCAGACTGTTTTGCTCTTCATTTTGACTAGAGTTCGCTCATAGAGCAAGCTTCTTCACTACATAATCTTTTCTATTTACGTACATCTATCTGTATACATAACATATACACTAGGATGAGCTGGCCCTGGTTGGTTGGAAATATTTGGTTCCCAGAGCAGAGTCCAATTTACACATTTATTTTCTCTTCCAATTTCTTTTTTTAGCATTTTTTTATTTTAATTTTACTTTCAATATACAAACAATGAAAATTAGTTACAATTTTTTTTTTTTTTTGTTTTTTTGGGGGTGGTGTTAGTCTTTAGGTGAAATGCATCAGTAGCGATCTATTGTGTGAAATGTCTGTAACGAAGTTGAGTTTGAGCCTGTGTTTCTGATCTACGCCTATATAGATAAAATAGCAATGGGGGGGGTTGAAAAAAGCAACATGTCAAAAAATGGAATAATGGGAACCAACAAAGAAAAAATCAAAACTAGAAAGAATAATGCCGCAAAAGGAACTGTTGAAGTCAGTGCGGCGTTGGGCTGCATGAAAAATTGCGCCTGGTTCCATTACAGCTTTTGTCAGATAGATGTGTTGTTTCATGGCGAGGTCGGACAAATCAAGGGAACCAACCAAGCTTTGATAAAGCAACGAATTAAGCCTCTAATCCGAACTTGCATAGCGTGTATAGCTTTCTGCTGCCGCTAATAGGAACACGTGGTGCTGTTTATAGTGTACATATCATCATAATGTGATGGCTGCGTCAAGGCGGATGTATCACGATGACTGTAAAAAGGGCGCCACAGCCTCAATGTACTTCTCTAGGGCATCAACGAAGCACACATGACCTGCGTTAGGAATGACGACGAGATCGACCGAGGCCTTGTTTGCTGAAGCGTCGAAGCCCTTCTGTATGTCTTCTTGCATCTGCTTCATCTGCACTGGCAAATCCGCGTCCTTCTCGCCTACCACAAGCTTCACTTGCGTGACGGCATCGGCCAGTGTCTTGTACAGTGGCCGCAGATCAAAGTTCTTATCAGCCAGTGCCGCGCAGCATGCAGCAAAGCCGTCCAGCTGAGTGGTCAGCATCAGAGAGCGTATGCGTCGCTCGGCCTGGTCGCTTGGCAGCCCTGCACTCGGCGGCCGAACCCAAACCGATCCGAT
>RHLR01000925.1:0-11898 GCA_009806335.1 Davidsoniella australis
TCTTTGAGATTTTTCCGGGTTATTATTAATTAATAAACCAACGGACTCTAAAGTATTTGAAATTTTCCCAGCATTTTCCAAAGTTCAAAAAAATCCTGAATCTCATCTTAGATTTTTAAGGGCCTTGTCTGAGGTTGTTGAAGGCCCATTAGTATATGCTGGAAGACCGAAGTCGATGGAGGGATAAAAATAAAAAAATATAAAAAATATAAAAAATAATGTCGGTGTCGCGTCGACCAAGTTTGCCAAAGACGCCGGGCAAGGCAGTGAGTGGAGATAGACGGGAAAATTGGAAAGGGAAAACAATCTATGTGCTAGTGATAAATGGGCAAGGGATGGTGTATATTAAGTAGCGGTAGTCGAACTTGAGGATAGCGCAGGTGCTGACGGATCGATGTAAAGTGGGTGGTATGTGGTAGCGCTGGCTTGATAATGTACACCAGGAAGATGGTGTTAGGTCAGGTCAAGGAACAAGTAGACAGAATACAACAGATGACAGAACGCAAGGCAAGGCAATCAGAAGTAGAGCAAAGTGGCATGGGAGTGAAGCAAAAAAAAACAAGCAGCTGGACGGGAGCGGCAATGTTATATTTGCTTCAAGAGGCAGGCAGTGTGGTGTATGAGTGTAGAGATTACAGCACCAGCCCAGCAATACCTACACCAGAATGATTGACAGATGTAATCAGGGGTTGGTTGCGCAGGCCTGGAAATATGAGGGTGAGAGTGGCTGTTTGCTTGACTTCAAGACATGGGAGGGGTGCATCCAACAAACGGGGCAGGGAAAATTAGAAGAGGGAGAAAAAATATAAAAATAAAGAGAAAACCCCCCGAAAAAGGGACAACTAAAAATTTGAACACCGAGTTCACAGCCATCACACTAGTTTTGTTTGGCTTGATCTCACAGTGGGTCTCTCTCTATCTTGTTGCTCCTATTGTCTGTCTATCCCCTATTTTTGAAAACAGCCACAGCAACTCACTCACTAAGCAAGTTACTTAAACAATGGATGGCCATAGACGTCGATGCCACTAGAATAGAGAGGAACTAACCACATCTTCTTGAATGTGCATTCTATATCCGAAAACCTTTCCAAAGAAAATTTTGTAGATGGCATGTAGTCGCATATGGACGCCAGAAGCTTACACTTTCCTCGTTGGATAGCTTAGCGTCGCTACACCGCAGTTGGTTGAATGTTGAATATCTCCCGTAGCGTCTTGACAAACTAAACGCCTACTAGGACTGCCATCCACAAGGCACTAAGCTTCTGTACATGGCCACCAGCTAGGCAGCGCAGTCCTGGATTTGGTTGAAGATACACATGTCGAACGTTCAGAAAAGGTGTGCATGGCCGTGCCATGCCTACCATTTGACCGAGCTTGGTATTCAGGGGGTACATGATCCCAGCCCAGTAAAGAATACTGGGCCCCATAGGCCAGCAAGAAACAAGCACCAACTTAACGCGTGTTCCTGGAAACGCGAGCAAGGGGATAGGGACATCAAGCAAAACCCCTCAGGGAATACCCACGCGCCAGTAAGGCGCATTCAGAGCAATAACTTGGGCATAAAGAAGAAAAATGGAAGAAATCGTATAAGGAAAGAATTTGCAACACGAAAGGTGTGGTTTGTATACGTACCGATTGAATATGGTAGAGACCGGTGCTCTGTTATCGAGAAACAAATGGTTAGAAAATGTTATTGTCAATGTTCTCTTTGGTACCGGTGTAAAAAGGCGACGAACAAATGACACCCAGTACAAACAAAAGCAGAAGACGTTCGATCACGATCGAATTCGACGAATATAAAAGCCAGGATAATTTCAGGGAAGGTATGTAGGACGGCAAGATAGGGCATAGAATAAACGGCGAAAAGGGGGATAAAAGGACGTTCATGAGAGACGGGGGGCAGCTGCGATATTTGAGGGCTCAACTACATATACTAATAGAGACCAGCATCAAATGAGAAAAGGATACCAAGAAGAGCGAATCAAAATGAAAGGATGTGTGGGAGCACCAAATGGAGGTGTACGATATGTAAAATAAAGATTTTTAATAAAAAAAAATCCTCTCGGGTCATAATAATATACCTCGTGCTAGACTTGTATGTACATCGAAGCCACCATTTTTTTGCCGCTCACTGTTAGCTCACAATTTTATTTTGTTTCGAAATGCTCTGCAATATGCTTCCAAGTTGATAGGCCATATCTATCGCATGAATAGCTAGTGCTGATAGCCCATATTTTAGGCGAACACTATAGAGCGTAATCATGAATCGGCCTTCGACGTGGTTGACTAAGAATGGCAAGATAATGCCATGTACCAGATAGAAACCAACTACACTGTACCAGCACTGGCGGTACGTTTCCTAGGGTAACAATTTTGATTTCCTCTTGCGCTCCACCAACACGACTGTAGGCCTAAGTACAAATGCACAAGACAGGGATAATATTCCGAGGACCCAATCATGAAGGATTCTGTATAGGGGTAAACGAGGTCGAAAACTTGCTGCGCAAAGCGAGGAAAATGAGCATGAATGGATAAATTAAGACAGTATAGGCATAGAGGGTAGAGGGTGTGTCCGTATAAAGCTTTGTTGGTACTAGCCTTCTAGCCGCGATGAGTCTTTATAAAAGGGCGAATGTATGTACGTATATTAGTAGCATGCTAATAGGAGGGCAACCAAGCCCCTCTTACTTGCCCGTTTTTGTTTTAGCGCTCAAATCATGCTCATCTCAACATGGTACTAAAGTCTAGGACCTCGGACCAGTATACCAAGTAAATTTAGAGACAACCATGACACTGCCAAAGTAAAAAGAAAAAGATGAAATGGGACCCACTGCATCGGGAAATATTAGAGGGAAGAAAAGAAAAAAAGGGAGGGAAAAAGAAAAAAAAAATCATGAAACCATCGCCAATGAAAAATAAAAATATACCTGAAATTCAAATGCCAGCTTGACTAGATGGTGATGCAGCAGCACGTTCCATTAGCATGGAGCTGTCCGAAAAGGCAAGCCCAAGAAGACGGGGGCCTTGGTGTACATAACAGACCGGAAATAAACCCAAGGCGAAACTTCTTCAGGGACAACAACCACCTAGCTCGCTTGTGCACAGTGTCTAGCTTTAGAGTACTAGGAAGCGTTCCGTGCAGAACCTAGCTTGCTACTATAAGATGTGTTTATAACAACACCATTCAGTGTATGCTGTCGTTGCTAAATGCAGTTACTTATAGCATTATGGCATTACTCACTAGTTTGCAGTAGTGATATAGTTCATATAATATCGATATGTGCTCTGTTGTGTCGTGCTGTGCTTTGCGTATACTGTGGTGTAGACTGAACAGCCGCAATGTACTTTTTGGGCATTCGGATAGGCAATATAGGGGATTAACCAGGAGGAAGGAACTCAGCCATATATAAAATTCACTAAGGCATTGTAACAACTACTTGTTGTATACAGCACCAGTAGCCTAGCCACCACACAAATTCAAGTACATCTGTTGTTCTTGAATAGTGACACTAGACGAATTATCATTTCACTCAATGTTGAAAGTTCCTACTTGAAGATCAGGCTGTTGTTCGCAACAATCATGGTGACAATCTTACGTTTGGTGAGTACAAACTTCTATGGTTCTCAGCACCTAGACGTAGAAGAGCTTGTACCAACTGTAGCTGTCACATTTTATGACTAGGCCATAGACTTCTATGCCTCAAGACACTCAAGGGATAAGCTACATCCCATCCTTGTTTTGGAGGAGCCAAATGCTTCTCGAAGCAAGTAGAGAAGACAGTTGATAATTGCTTGCAGGGGCTTGGTAACTTCTTTTCAAAGCCGTACATCGATAACATTGAGTAACGTTTCAAAGCCGATGTCAAGCTTATAAACATCATTCAATCTCATTCATAGATATGATACAATGGTACGGACTTCCGATAGGATCATTCTGTATTGTCAAGTAATATGCAATGGAAAGAAGGAAGTGTACACTGAATATCAGTGTTGATACCGACACCATACGTGATTTTCCTAATCAACCCGGTATAAATGCATTGAACATATAATGTTCACAAGTATGAATCGACACTTTCGTGATAAAGTAACAACGTGGGGTGTGCCTGACCGGGGTTTGCATGGAGTTGTGGAGATTGATTATTTGGCATGGATTATGAGAGAAGGGTTCGTGAGGGATGCCATAAAATACAGCTGCAAAACAAGGGAAGAAAGATAGGATATATCGATAGACTTACTAGATCGGTTGACTCTTGCTTAAGATCATAGAGACTAAGACTATTGTAAGCCATATTTTCTACCTATGCGAATTGTCACAAAGATAATAGAGAAGCAGTATCTAGTACCGTTAATCAAACGTTAGTAATTACATGGCTATGAAAACATCAGTGGAAATGTATGTTCGTCTACCGAACCATCGACTGTTGGGCGCTGATGACGAGGATAGACACATGAGGATAAGCTATGATGATACATAATGTATCACCGTATCCCTAGTAGATGTTACTACCGTCATGCAACGCGGGTAGCTTTTACAACAGGCCCATGTGTAGAGCGGGTTTATGTTGTGTTCCGTGCAGGGATACAAGGTGCATGGGAGGACGGATGGTGTCAAGAATTTGCGACGACCTCAAAGTTATAGGCTTCGGAAGACGCTATTCATTCCATAATATTCATTGTAATGCTAAATTTTGTAGGGAAATCGAGACCAGACAACAAGAGATATTTCGACATGCAGCATGTCGATGGATACGGGATCTCGATTTCAAGATGATTGGATATGAGAGTAGCACATTGGCAAATGGAAAACATACCGGATAATTCAGATCAAGAACAGACTCCTATATGTGAATATGTCGTAGATAATATGTATAAGATGCGTTTTTCTGGTAATATTAGTCGCGTTAGTAAGTTCAGAAAATCAAACAGTGGTGATGAAATATTCCAACAGAGCATCTTAGCAGAGGCGGGTGGAAGAGAAGAAAATCAAGGCCGAGCAGCATCATGATCCCTCTTGTTCGCGTAAGAGGATCTGTTCCATGTAGCTCTGTGCCTTCGAAAAGTAGCTCAAGATTCCACGGCATATGTGCAGATAGACGGGAGCCAGAGCGACAACGTCTCTGGCGAAGAACTCCCAGGGTGTGCATGTCTAGTTTATCGAGATCTTGGTCGGCCAGCGTGAAGGAATGGAACAACGCTTCTGTGCGTCTCTTTTTTCTTCCCTCTCCACCTTGAACCCAACGTGTGTCTATGTTCGACATTCGCTAGCAAGAAAATAGAGTATTATATGAACGATCGAGGGCCATGTAGTAATACTTAGCGGCGAGGGGGGGGGTTAGCGGCGAGAAGGTGGCACCAACCTTTGTTCAGATTGGGATCAGATTCGATATTCTAGACTGAAGTCGTGCGAGGACGTATCCTATAACAAACGATGACAGTTACGACAGCGCAAAATAGGGTGAATGGCCAGAAAAGGGGAGTCGTGCAAACTTTCGATGTTTACTGCAAAATATATTGACTGATGCTAGCCCACCATAGGTTGTATGTGATGTTCTTTGATGATTATGCTTTTAGATGGAAAGGAAACGAATGAATTTAGTTAGGGCAGATTTTGTGTTTATTCCACGATGAAAACATTGGTTGTGCAAATCTCCTGTAACTACGATTGCAGACAGAAATTACCCAAATATATATGCGACAAAAACGGCAAGTATACAGCATACAGATACAACTACATACATATACAATAAAAGGATAACGGTATCGGGAAGTTGTTCCGCATCCCACCCACGGCTATCTTTGTATGCATAGCTGTTAGTATGGTACGAAATAATGATCAGACTGGCGGACTGTCCTGAGGAGATTTCTTAATCAGTATTATTCTCCTGTTTTGTACTGAGACCCCCTAGCTAGAAAACGAGGGGCAAATTTGACCACTATTAAGCTGGCTACCAAGGCAAGTATAGCTGTAGTCAACTCGTTCGTTCGCATACATATTTGTATGTTTGTTACGATCTGTGATCTACTCTCTGCCAGACTTTGAATACATTTAAACAAATCAACCCTCTTCAAATAGTCCGCATCCATCATATCAAGTGATATACACTAATATCATGACTATACATGTTGAGTTATCGGCCTTCGTTCATCTATGTACTGGTTAATATCGATATAATGAGACGTTGCCATAGAGCTTGTAGTAGTTATACGATCACAATAGCACTGACCAGCAGCAATCCGGCTGATGGAATAAATCGTTACCGAACTACTACAATAGTTGTAAACCTACATAGTATAGCGTCTATTCTTTGTTGTGTAAGAGTGGGTCCAAAACGACGCTAAGAAGTAACTTTTTTGCTCTCAACATGTACCTTTTCTTGTACCCCCTAGTTTTTTTCTTTCTTAATTTAACGCCCTTTTTGATCTGGTCATTTTCCTACATGTGCACTTTTTTTCTCATTTTCTTACCCTTCTTCGTTAGCAATTCAAGCCACTGTAAAATGGTTGATTTACTACATGTAATGTACAAACAATTATATGTACTATCACTAAAAAGTACATCCTGTGCACGGACAGTTACTTCTAAGAGTCATTTCGGATACGAATCCCACGACAGACTTTACCCACTAGACCATGTATTTCAAGGCCTGTCTAGGGTGGTTATGTTATTTTCCATACCTTTACCATTCCTCTTACTAGGGCCATTGTCAGGGGACTATGCATCTCAAAGAGCATGCTTCTTACTTCCTACCCACCTCCTTGGTTTTCGGTCTGCAGGTATTAGGAGACCGAACACGAATAGAAGACAACACAAGCGGAAAAAAAGGTAAGAAAAAAAGGTTATACAGTGTACAACTATGTATATATCTGACTTAATTACATATACTGGGAACAGACAACAGTTGACTACCCTGCTCTACAGCCATATCTTTGTAATGCCTCTTATTTCAACGCACTATAAGAAATGCGTCTTCTTAGGAGCATCTTATAACCTTATAACCATTCTACTAATGTTCTAGGATACAATATCTTAACCCGGCAACCCAGCTATTGTCTTTCTGCTCAAAAGCTTTGTTCTTGGGTAGAAGCTTCTATATGTTGATGTCCTTCTTTGCATTTACAAGGGTTATCGGGAGAACTACAGCTATTTTTCAATACAGGGGTTGGTACACCACTTTTTTTTCTTCTTCTTTTTTTTTTTTTTTCTTTTTTTTTTTTTCTTTTTTTTGCGGGGTTTGGCTTTGAGGAAGCTCTCTTGAACAAATCCTTATCGAACCATTTCACTATTCTCTACGGTTTATTGATCTTTTTAGGATACGTATACTTACAACTACTTCACTGACCCTGGTTTTCAAAGCATACCATGGCCTTGTGCAAAAAAGATTATCTCCTGAATCCTGGAAGCTCATCATGAACAGGGACTTCCAAGTCACCTTTTTTAGTGGAAGTTAAAGCAACGTACAAGGCTTCATTGGGACTTTCAGATAGAGCCTCATTGTCTAAGTGCTTGATATAATTACATTACTGAACCCTGAAATGACAAAAATGTTAGCTGAGGAAATCAAATTTTAATGGATTTAGTAAACATAACATCTAACCATCGCCTAGCAAGATATACACCAACGCACCCCGGCTTTCTGCGCGCTCATGTCTGTTACTACATATATTCCTATTAGCTGTAATATTTCCCCCTTCTTCCAATAGCAAAATCAATATTCGTACACCCTCCCGTACTATCACGCTTCGCATGATGTCGCTCACAATTTAGAAAATAAGAACAAAATGAGGTTTAAATGAAAGCGACAGACAACCTCACTCAGCTACCGTCTTTTTTCTCTATACCTATACTTAAATTATATCGCCGCCAATACCGATACACATGTGATCACATTTTGATAATAACAATAGAAATAAGGGATGGATCTTGTTGTTGCTTTAGCACCAAATTGCCAGCTATTTATGTATATGCTCAATATTATGATATTAGATTCTCAGCCAGCCATTCACCTTTATACAACACGTCAGAGGTTCTAGACTTGGGCGAGAAATGGTAAACGAGAGAGAATCACATGCGCAGCCACCATTGAAAATATATAAAATAATGATAAGAACCTAACTGAAAATCTAAACTGTAAAGGCTAGCATTTGCTACTCCCACCAAACTCACCAGTCTCCAATTGTATATCTATTCATCTCATTTAAGTGCAATACATAACTAGTTATTTGTTATAGAAAAAAAAATAAAGACAATAATCAAACTACCAAAACTACAGACATCTATCTACCTGATCAGTTGACCATGTTTCTTATCTAAAATCGATGAACATGTACGTGCATCCTCTAATTAAAATCGACATCCAATAACCTGAACAAATTAATATTTCATTCGTAATAGTAACCAGCCATAATCAACCATCAGCCACTATTTCCACTTTTACGAGAAATCACATTTAATCTCACAACTCAATAAAGAGCATTCCAAAAGGGTCAGACTCTTCCAAAATTATATGTTTTTCACACCTTTGACTATAATATCTATTCACAAATATCACATCATCATCTGGTGATTGCTAATATTTGTTAATTTGGGCTAACTCAAATACTATTGTCGTCGGGCAACATGTATTTCTTATAATAACTATCTCGTAACCCTATCACTGCATAGAGTAAAAATATCCATGATATATTATTTTCCCTTAAACAAGATTATATTCCTAGTTCATCACTATGTAATGTATTTTTTTAGGGGGGCAGGCAAGCAGCCATACACAAATATGCAGCTGTTATATCGAAGTGATTTGATTATATTTAACGTCTACCTAAATCACTAAGATCATACGACGCTGGATTGAATACCGGACAGATATTTAAAGTCCTCCGCTAGACAAACTCAATAGCTTCTGTATGGACGACACCATCCCCTAGCCCTGAAGAACTAGTGGTCCATACCTCCACTAAGAGCAACAAAAAACAGCGCCTCCACAAAAACTATTCCCCCAAAGACAGACCCATAAAACCTAAATCCCTAAGTGGAACTACCATTCCCACTATTCAGGCCTCCTAGAGGCTAGTGATCGTGGCCGTAAGAAAGAAAACTTTGGCAAATCAAGTCGGGTGCTATGGATGAAGCACAGCAACAAGATTCCCACACCGCGGGGTCGGGCATCCGGAACCTTCAAAGAAGCTGTCCGCCGAGTGTGAGTGTGGCTCCCTGAGGTAAGTGTGATAAGACTCGGGAGACCAGCGATGTTATATAGATATGTCTATTACTGGAAGGAATAAAGAAAGGCTATCAATCGGCTATTTTTTTCGACTTCTTCTTTGTCCCTGTATAAGTGGCCTGGGTTGAGCAAACAAATCGCTTGATTGAGACTTTGCGGAAACAGGCTAAGATGTTTCTATAATACAAGATCCTAATGTTATACAATTTTGCCAGCCCCGGTTGGTAGACAAATAGATAGATAGTACAGGTCAAATACCTAAGAACGACTTAATGTAATCCCTGGAATAATACCCGCCATATGCACGTTAGACACGTTAGAGCACGTGGAAGGATAACACTGAGACTCTTTTAGTATTGAGAAAATAACAGCGTTCTGAAGCTTTTAAGCAAGGACCCGGGGTTGAATAAAGAGGGTAGATACAACTTGATAACTTATATAGTTTATCAACACATGGATAAATTGTTGAATACTTGATGGCAGTCTGCTTGTCTATCATAGTATTTTACCTCTGTGTTACTATATGGGAAGATAATCAGTAATAAATGCTGTACATGGAATCCTAGAATCTCATACATATATAGGAGATGGATGGATGTATGTATCTGTATCTGTATATAAACACATAGTTGTATGTCACGATTATATGTATCTGTATAACATATGTATTTGGGACAGGAGCCTGTGTGATACCCGAGGCATTGGAGCTATTAGCAGGTAACCGAAGATGGACTAACCAATATAGTAGAATCAAGAGACAACAAGACGACTTATCAACAAAGTACGTAGAGGGGTGTACGTGTGATTATGACTGTCTACAGATTGCGGATTATACAGTACATAGTGGCAATAAGAATGCGTGAAGCAAGTTAGTAATGTTACACTTCTGCATAGGTCGTTGGCAAGGTCGACGACATCTGACTTGTTTGGTTTGAGCTCAAAAACTAGAGAAGGAATAACTACATCTATTGGCTATTATTGAATGATTCGCCAAAAAATAGGAAGATGATACTCAAATGTGTATTATTGATATACATGCAGTTATATGTCGAAGGAACAGGTCAGCGGGTTACATGGAGCTTTTTTCAGCAGCAAGCTGCCAATGTGATATGCTTGTCTGGGTTAGGTGAGAGACAACTAGAACACCCCTATATTTATTGTGCGAATACCATGTATTGGCCTGTATGGTTTTTAGTAGCAGCTGATGTTAGCAGGGGGGAAGACATTAAACCATAGTACACATGTTTACTACGATCTTGTGGACCATGATCCATGAACTGCGAGACTTGGCCCAGGTCTTTCTTTTTTCCGTCTGTTCATTAGTTTCCGTTTTCCTTTTGGAGGATAATAGGAAGAACTTATTATGTATGTAGTTGTAGAAGTCCGTCTCTGGCTAAAATCTCGACTCTGACTTATTTCCGTAAACACCTATTCCTTCATGAGAAGCTCGTGATATACATCTCTGTATGTACGTCTGTAGGCGTGTATAATATGTAGTAAAGAGATGTGAGAAGGGATAATTGTGTGGTGGTGACCCTGAGGCTTTTTTTTTCATCAATGTTTTTTTTTAAATTTTTTTTTTTTTAAATACGGATTTACTGCATCCGCTGAAGCAGAAGACAGGGGGACAAGTTACAAAAGTAATCCAAGAGGGTGAAAGGCGTGATATCATTGGAAGAAAATTCTAGTTCAGATCATGTTTGCTGTGTGAATTGCAACATGCATGACAAACATAGCGCTTTGGATTTTATAAATAACAATAACTATGTAGCATTCGTAATGTTTTGCTGCATAACCGGAAGGTAACTACATAATTTTCATTAGTGTCTTGTTTGCTACAGTTTTACCGTATACGATGTCTTTAGTTGTTCACAACTCAAGAGGGAGCCCGAGAACGAAAGGGAGGGCTGGCAGGTTGGTTGGCTAGATGGTCTTGGGTGATTTGAACAACTGGCGGTGAGACGGAAACAAGCAGGTATCATACATGAATTACAGGAGAAGGGAGGTTGGTAAGCCAAACAAAGTAGCTGTTACGATATTAGCAATGCCATTTACATATATAAAATAAGAGGCGATTCGCGTAGTAACGGCGAACAACGAGGAGTAAGGTTCCATACTGCATAAGTAATACTTGTAGCACACACCATATGACCTGTTTGTACACGTAGTTATATGCACGTTGTTCATTTATTATGTATTCCATGGGTTTATAATGAAGCTCTGGTGTCGGATCTGACTCCCCTTGCTGGCGTCAAGGCTATTCCTATGTATCCGATGCCCGTTATATTGTGAAGGTATATGTATGTTTTCAACTATTGTAATCTGGGGTAAGTTAGGCAGATATATTTTGGCCTACCCTGTATGTGTCCTGTACATGTCTACTCTGATAATAGATTATTAGACAGCACAGATGAAGCACACATTTGAGTCTTAGGTACAAACGGGAATGGCGTCTTGTACAAGAAGTCGGTGAAGTAAATATTGCAATTTCAATATTGATTTCACTCTACCTTTTTTTTCTTTTCTTTTCATTTCTCTCTATCTCTCTGTGACTCCGCGACTGGAGTGTCTTTCATTAGCTACAGCTTTGTGGCTGGGGTGTGTGCGTTTTTCAGTAAATTATTTGCATTCTTTTATATATATATATTATTTTTTTTCACATTTTTCTTTTTCATAA
>RHLR01000926.1:0-11902 GCA_009806335.1 Davidsoniella australis
ATAGTTCAAAGCTATTTAGGGAGAAAATTTATATTTATAGTACCTAAATATAAGTTGCGTGTATGTCAAAAGGGAAACAGCCCAGAACAAAAGTTAAGGTGCTTTGTGATGTAGGATATCACCAACATTTGCCCACTGTCTGCCGACTAGACCAACCGCCGATTTGCTGTATCCGTATATCTCCAAAACTATATGTACCTACTATTGCTATTAAATAAGAACCAAAGACATTTCTAGCCTTGGCCAACATACATACATCAACCCCTCTCCGAGCCAGAGTTTTGCGCGTTGAGGCGCCGATTGATCTGCAGCGACCATCTGTTCATCTCGCAGACCATTTTCATTGTCCATATATTGTCCTTTGCCCACCACATTTTGCAGCATTTCTGTCTCGCCACTGGATATCTGAAAGCACAGTCGCCTTTAATTTTCACTGCCTGTTTTGTTACTCTTTTTGCGCCGCTATTTGCCTGCCATCGCCCACCCGCTGCGAGAGAGACGCCTTCTTTCTCTGTGAACTCTCTGTCCCTTCGGAACGGGTCTTCCTTGTGAAGATTCCGCATTCCGCGTGAGTGCGCCCACGACTTTCGCTCTGTAAATTCGACAGACGCTTAATATCACCATCGCTTCAATCGCAGGCCCGAAGCCTTCAAAGTGCGCTCGAAATAGTAGTATTGCCAGTCGTCGCAAGCTACTCCGATACAAATCTACATTGACCATATCACCTTTCAATCATATCATGTCGTCACCTAATTCCCGCAAGCGTCCTGCGCCCGATACCATCTCTTCTCTGCAGCAACAACTCCAGCAGCATCGAGTAGCACAAGCTGCCACCGCCACCAACTCTAGCGCTCTTCCATCGACACAGGCCGGTCAACAGGCCTACGTAGTTCCACCCAACGAGCAGATTGTTCGATGGAAAAACAATTCCTTGAACGGCGCCTTGGACAACTCGCTTCTCATGGAATCCAACAACAATTTCGGCTTGTTGCCGGACAACACAACCCAGTTCGTGACGCCCACCAATAACAGCACCGCTCTGACTCGCCGTTCGACCGGTCGGGCTCTCATGCCAACCGGATCTCGCCAGGGCTATGAAGCTAATCCTGCCCAGTGGTCGGCCATGATGGCAGCCAACCCTTCGTCCGCAGTCGGCCCGCTCAATACACTTGCACCCGCTACACCGAGTGTTGAAGTGCTTGAAGCCAACCACATTTCTAAGTTGGAAGCCCTGGCCCGCGATGCCAAAAAAGATGCTGTTGCCCACAAGAAACAGATTCCACCCTTTGTGCAAAAGCTGAGCAGGTACGTACAACTCTATTCCCCATTGATATAGATAGCCATCTATCTTCAATAGCATCATACTGACAACTCGATAGCTTCCTGGATGATAAGACTGGAAAATACCACGATCTCATTAGATGGTCTGAGAAGGGCGACTCTTTCTTTGTCATGAACGAAGATGAATTTGCTAAGAAGCTGATTCCAGATCTTTTCAAGCACAATAACTACGCCTCCTTCGTCAGACAGCTCAATATGTATGGCTTCCACAAGCGTGTCGGTCTTTCTGACAACTCTATGCGGGCCAGTGAGCGCAAAAACAAGAGCCCTAGTGAATACTATAATGACTACTTTCGTCGCGGCCACTCGGATCTTCTTTGGCTTATTAGCAAACCTAAGAACACCAAATCCAAGTCTCGCCAACAACAAAAGACTGACAGTGATGCTGAAAGTGGCGACGAAGTCGGGCCAGATCACCTCACAATAAAGACTGCACTGGGACAAGGCCCTAAGGCTCTTCCATCTACGGCATCGCCTGATTTTAGCTTGACACGAAAAGAATTCACGCAACTCAAGGACGAACTACTCAAAGTTCGCGAGAACCAAACTGTCATCCAACAGAGTCTCCAGCAATACCAAGATCAAAGCCGCGAACTCTATCGTGTACATAAAAAGCATGATCATCATATCCGCGCCATCCTCCAGTTCCTTGCTATGCACTTCAGGATGTCGTTGGAGGACAATGGAAATAACGCCAACATTGGTGACCTACTGGCCCCCTTCATGCCCCAAACACAGATGCAACAAGGTAACATCTTTGAGATGGGCGAGTTCATGCCCCAGAACCAGCCAACTCAGAGCCCCATAGGCATCAAGCGAGTCAGACACTTGCTGGAAGCTCCGCCAACCCAGCATCCCAGCCAGCCAGCACCACCACCAGCAGCAGCAGCAGTTGGCGGCGTCAACAACTTTGCTCAACAGCCTGGTGGCAGCGGCAGTTTTTCTCGTCCCGAGATGGGCTCTGTCGTCGAAATCCTGGACGGTAGTCCATCGGATCGTCTTGGGGGGCTGCCAATGGATCTGCAGGCGCTAGTCCCTGGTGTAGTGGCTGCTATGTATCCCATGTCAACAACTTCTGCTAGCCCTAACCAACCGGCCGAGGCACCGTTAGTCCCCGCCGCCGACATTATGTCGGCCTCTCCACATACTTCTATGGCGTCTGGAATTTCACCAGCTCCCATAACAATGCCGACACCGACACCTGTAACTTCTGCCCCCGCTCCATCACTTTCCACTCCTCCCATGCAAACGATTCCCATGGCTACTACCACAGGCGCCGGAAGCTCGGTGCTCCCTGCTAGCATGTCGGCGCCATCGCCTTCGCTCTCTAGCTCTGCTCTCTCTCCGATTCTTCGTTCCATACAGTCTCCATCGGCTCTGATGGAGCCCGAGAACGGCGATTTCCTACGAAAGATGGTTGAAGAACAGGATAATCAGATCCAGGAACTCACTAATCGAATTGGTCCATTAAGCCCCAATGGTAAGCTGGCATTCGATTTGACAGACTCAGCCAGTATGAACTACTTTGGCAATGATCCATCATTTGATATCAGCGAATTCTTAGACTCATCGGCCTATACCGGCGACGACACAGACTTTGCCCTGGATGCATTCGATACACCAACGGCTACCAGTGCACCACTGAACACATTGTCTAGTGCACCAATACCAAATCTACACGGGATGCTAAACACATCAACGGCACCTAACCTAACGGCAGTGACAGCCGCTGGCCTATCTCTTCCACTACCCACCACTACCGGCACCTCTATGAACAACGTATCTACTACAATAGCTGGCCACGCGACATTGGGAATGCCGCCAGCTACGGATTTGTCGGAGCTCAGTATGAATAGTCCGGTAATGAACCATCTAGCAACAGATGCTAATGGGTCGACAGACTTGGGAAATATGGCACCCGGTTTGAAGAGACGTCGTGTGAATTAATCAAAAAGCCTAAATAACTTTGTAGAGAAATCCTGTTCCCCCCCTTAAAAAAAGAATACAAGAAATAGAAAAAGAAAAAAATACTTTTCTAAATATGTCATGAGATTAAGAAGTATAGATAAATTGGGGGTTCTTTTCTTTTTTTGTTGTTGTTGTTGTTGATGCCTGGGTTTTCCTTTGATTGATTCACCAATTCAACACACTCTGGCTAGTCTCACATGCCATTATTTCTAATTACTCCAAATGTCGACGATACATAGATACCCTTTCTCCATTCAACTGTAACGATACGTTTCTGTTTCCGTTTTTTGTTTTTTAATTTTATTATTTATTTCATGAAATATCATATTTTTGAACTTCTCGATCTTGATTCTTTATTCTCGTTATATCCGTTATAAAAACACTAGCAAATTCATGTATGAGTTTCAATATAAGTAGAGCGTGATAGGAGAGTCAAGTTACGAAAGAAAATAGCAAGAAGAAATACAAAGATAAAAAAAAATTAACGTAATCTTTTATATATATAAATCAAATTCGCTGGACCCCAATTGCGCCGGCCGAAAAAAAGAATCCAGAAAGAGGCCGGTCATAAGCACAGCATATGTTCGTAATGAGTAAGAAACGTGGTAATGATAGGTACGAGAAGTGATGAGAGGAGGGGAGAGGGGTAGAAAAGAGCAAGTAAATGGCTGGTAATGATGGGGGGTATCTATGTATCTCTCACGCCTTTCTCATCAAGTCTCTCTAACTTCGCTGATATAATGAAAATGGAAGGAGAGCTTTGACCTTGAGAGAGGAACGTATGTGTTATGTGATGAGATGGATGTGTGGTATATATAGTGAAAGGGCCATTGAACATGTTGTTATTGCCCAAGAGGGTAGCTGACCACGTGAAAAAAAGGTATAAACAGAACGTATGATGGGACGGCTAAATGTCTCCTGGATAGAAATGATAGCAAGGGGATGGTACAGAAAAAATATGGAGGAAACATAAAAAAAGAAAGAGTACATGTGTCGTTCGTTGGATGTGCTTTATTTCCCTCTTTTCTAGTCAATGAACGGCTTCTTTTGATCGCCGACAAGGCAAAGACCCAATGCAGACAATGAGTTGGGCTGACCAGAATATACAATGTGTGGACTTGCAAGCTGGGGGTTATTTGGGTCTAGATTGCAGTATTCTTTGGCACATAGCTCAATGGCTTGAAGTTCTTGTTTGCACGACTCACTATCAAACGGACATATGATGATATTTTCGCGGATAGTTATGTCTCGAGCAGAGCTCAGAGTAGCCTATGTTATGCGAATGTCATGTTAGTAGATGGTACGAGCGGAAGTTTCTGGCATATATTGAAAAAAGAAAAGACAAGAATGCTAATGAAGAAACCAAGGGACAGAAGAGAAGAGAGCGTACTTTTATGGTGAGATAGTAGTCAATCTGGTAAAGATATGATTTTGTAGTAAATGAGTTAATAGTGTATTGTGGAAAGCCAGGCTTTGCAGGCTTGATAACGCCATCGGAATCACGTATTTCCTTCGCTGGAAAGACCAGGCCTAAGTTTGTCATGAATCCAGCTTCAGGCAGCTTCTCTTTCACAGGCTGAACCTTCTTCACAATTTTGTTGACCTTTTTCGTTGGCTCGTCGCCTTCTGGGTTGAAGGTAATCTCTTCCTCAACTTGTAAGGTGATTTTCTCAATGGTGACCTTGCGAGCCTTGCTCATCCAGTCTTTGTTTGGAGTCACGCGGATGTAGACGTTGATCGGATCTAACGGGCCATAACTACGCTTAGGTAGGGATATCTCAAGAAAGACGATGCTATCGGTATAACCACGATTTGGTTTTGCGGTGTTGTACATGCCAAAGGTACTGAGAGTATCGTATCGTAATAATGGAATGGGAAATGAGTATTTGTTCTGGATGCCACGTCCCTGCTGAACCGTGACGACGAGCTCGTAAAAAGTCTCCGCTGTGCGACTCGGTAACTGAAGAGTCGCTGGTGGTATCAGCCGACTTGGCTCGTTGCTTCCCTTGCCGAACGGAATGAAGATGAGAAATGGCAGGTCCATGACAACGACACTGTCAGAATCACGCCCGGAAGTACATGTGTACAGAATATACTCTTTTCCAATGATGTCGACGTTCTCACGGCGGGGGGCACTTAGATGGCGGAAAGCCATGTTCTCGGCAGTAGGGTGGATGGTCTCTCGTCGTTGCAGGCAGATGCGGACTAGGCTGATATCAACGGGCACGGAATAACCCACGGAGGGGCGGATTTCAACGACACCTTGTATACGAGGCTATTGGGGAAGTAAGAAACAAGCAAAGCCGGGTTAGCTTGGGGTGTTCGACGGAACGGGATGAGAGCGAGAGGAAGGTAACGGGGACAAACCTTGGTAGCTGAAATGCCAGTGTATCCCACAACGAAGTTCTGGTTTGGCGGGCCCGAGACCCGGACAAAGGCAGCGTTTGTGGACATAGTAGTAGGCTACATGCAATCAAGCGTCCGATTGCGATTAATGGCGGACGAGAAGGAAGCCTGCGGGTAGCGATGCGAAAGCCGAGATGCAAAGCCGGGGGCTATAGTCGATGAATCAGTGGTGTGAGTCGGGAGCTTCGGCCTGCGGCACGACAATGATAGACAAAAGCAAGGACACCGCAGTGCAAGCGGCTATGACGGTATCGTGTCTCAGGTGATACTAGTTTGGGCAGTTTAACGGGTGGAGGCTCGGGCGACACAATGAAGCTTGGCGGGCAGTGCGGTTCTTTGACTGGCGAAACTGTGACGCAACACGCAGCGGAACGAACAGACTCAAAGACGGAGAGATAGATATATGTCAGGCCTTGCTATTGCGAGAGTCTTGTATGGGCGTCCTTTGAGGGCAAGCGTAGAGCGGAATCGTGGAGCGGAATCGTATAGTAGAATGGCGTCGTTGTCACAGGTAGCACAGGCAGAGGGAGGTCGAGAGACGAGCGGTCGTGGTAATTGCAATAGTGGTAGCTATACCAGCAGTGATAATAACAATGATATCGGTAGTAGTAATGTCGGCCGTAGTTGGTAGTAGTGAGGAAGTTGTGTAGCGGCTGTCGCAAGGTAGGAGGGGATCTCTTCAGGCAGGCCAGTCAAGTTTATGCGAGCAAAAGCAGGTGGAAGCTGGATCGGCGGAGGGTTGTGTTTAGCGAGGAGTTGATTCAGCGGAAGATTTTTGGTTATGTGATAGTGATGGTTGTAGTAGCAGCAGCTGTAATGGTAGCTAGCTACGCTACAATGTTGGTTATAAAAGTCGTAATATTAGCGGCGGCAGCTAATGATGAGAAAGCAGGTCGAGTCAAGTCGATGTGACGGCGTTGGAACGGGGTTGGAACGATCTTTTGCAAGAGTGAGTGAGGGAGGCTTGGTAATGAAAGATAGACGCCAAGTGTGGAAAAAAGGAAGGAAAAACGAAAGGCAACAAAAGCAAGCGACGACTAGAACAAATCACCTACAATTTTGGTGGTGATAGAAGTACAAAGAAAGCAAGATGCAAAAAGAAGTAGAAGAAAATAGAAGTAGCCGGACGAAAGATAGAGAGGTGGGATGGAGACGAAGACGTTGACGGATGGAGTGAGATTGGGCGGCTGGTTGGAGGAGGCCAAGCAAAAAGATGTAGCCTAGGTGACTCTATTTGTTGTGCTCTATAGATGGATCGAAGATTTGAGAATAAGAAAAAGAATCAGTAACTTGCGTCAAACAACAACAACAACAACAAAAACCACAGCATAACTATCTGCAAAGCCAGTGAGAGCCAAAGATGTCGCCGTTGGATGGGATGCTGTACAAGGCGTTGAAAGGACTGCTGAAGGAGGGGAACCCCAGGTGCTGATGCCGCTAGCACATATTAATATTACCGGTAGTTAGCTATACAGTTATCACTTGGCTTAGTGGTATATAACTACTAGGCGATGCTGTCTAGCAAGCTCTTTTAAGTGGCCAAATATCCCGATACTGCCTGGTCGATAGCTAGAGAGAAGGCTAGAGACATAGAAAATGAGACTGGAAATCACCCGAAGATCAAAAACAAAGAAGGACTGACTGGTTCCAATGGGGGAAAATCGGGAAGTAGAAGAAAGGAAGTCAATCACAGTAGAGACTGCTAAGCAGTAATGCTAGACAATGCTGGGTAGCAGCAAAGCTGCACGACTAGTCGTAGAAATAAGAAATTCAATTGGGTAGTCAAAGTTCGAGGCTTCGATTTCCATTAAATCAGGCCGTGGTGTCATAATGCCATAGAAGCTACTAGAGCTGGCTTTTTTGTTTCGACTTCTTTCGGGCCTTGTCCAGTTAAGCTTTGGGGGGTCTTTAGCTTCTAGCCGCCTATAAGCGTTACTAAAGAAAGACCGCCTATAACAATAATATGATCCACTAAAAATCAGCAAACAAATGTTTTGGTCAGCGCCCTCTTTCTAGCCCACACAACAACTTCATTGCACAACTCATCTTGATGACTTTGATAACCATTCATCCGCATTCTCTTCATCACAGTTTTCATTCCATCAAATTGATCAGATGGCCCCCAAAGTCCTTCTTTCAGACAGATAGGAATAAACTACTAATCTTCAACACGATCATACCAAAAGCCGCCATCAAGGTGACCAACAGAAGATTAATCCATAGCATTACATATTTCCGCATCTCATCTTATGCAGTAACTAGCCAACGAACAATTTAGCCAAAATGGCCAGCCCACCGGTCGCTACAGGGCTGGCTCGACGCTCTACTTTGAGTAGGAGTAGTCTAAGCGGAGAAGGATTCCAGGGGGGGGACTCTGCACTCCAAACTAAGGCTCTATAAGCAAGCAAATCTAGAGTCATTTTTTGTTGTGTTGCTTGTCTGTCTTATTTTACGAAGCTCAAACTCTAAACACTCCTCATCTTCCGGCCGCGAGCCATGTCCCCGTTTTTGTCAAGGCCCGCTACTCTTAGTATCAATAGCCAATATCTATAACGACCCAAGACATGTGATGGCCATGCTCTAGCTCTTTTCATGATGGCAACCCTAGGGAAAAAATGCATTGACTTTTGCTCTTGTTCGCATGTTGTTGATCGATTGATTGTCAGCTTGACAACTTGGCAGGGCTGACGCACAGAGGAACTCGATCTCGATAGACTGGCCCAGGCTAGACCAGGCCAAACAGCTTTAATAACTGAAGACTAAGAAGGGTGCAGAGACGTATATGTAACTATCCAGCTACAATGTGAAAAGCGACCATATACTACGGCTACATTGCTCTCGACTTAATTGTGAAGTCACCGACTCTGATGTCCTTTCACAGCGGGTGGGACAAGACCAGAAAAAGAAGAGAAGCAGGGACCAGGTTCCCTTTGTCCCCTTTAGCTCTGAACCTAGAATTGCCACTCTTTGGCAAACAAAGGAATAAATTAGAGTAGGTTTCGCTTTTTTTTATGTCGGATTTACGGCCTATCTTGACGTCGGTATAAAAAACGCCGTCATAAACAAAGACATCGTTAACATGTAGTACTGGCATCATCCACGGCTAGTATAACCAAACATCCGATACGACATGACCGAATCACCTCAATGCAGTGTAGTGAATCTTGAGGCGCTAAACAGCAACCATCGCTGGTCAAAACTACCGGCTCTAACACAACCATCGATGCGTGAGCTTGACGTCTCTGATTCGTCCAGCAAAATGCGGGATTGTTTCTAGGTCCGGAAAACCGTTGCTACCAATCACGCGCTAAAGAAAACGAAACTGGGAGACTCTCGTTTTGTGTCCATACATAGCTGTCGATATCTGTAACAGTATAATGTTCCGTCTATATACCTCCCTCTCTTATAATTTCTCTCGTTGTCTTTCCATAAGCTACTAACTAACTTTTCAGACTCGTAACATGAGCTTTTTATACATGCTTAAGTGCAGGATGCCCACGATGTTCCGAGTGCCGAAGAGCTACGATATACACAGCATTTAACAGTCGAATACAGGCAAACTTGCCATCTCGTATGAGATTTGATACTGCTACAGCATAGTTGGCCTCAAGTCTCTCTCCATTTGTGACAGGTTTTCAGAGAATTTCTTCTGTCGGTTTTTTTTTCGCAGGGATACAAAATGCGCTGATTTCATGGAGAACCTACACAAAATCTCCACATGAGATAGTAGTATTTTTCGTATTAGTATATCGTGAATACTACATATATACATGCTTTGACATTTTATATCGCTATACATCACTAGCTTTTTTCCCCTCATGTCCAAGTTTAAGTTCGGCAATGATATGTAACATGATATCTGCCACCATAGTTGTATAATGTGCCGATATGGCTTGGTACGGAATCATCACAGATAATCATGACAACTCCCCTCCCGTACTTTTCACCGTCTTTTGGTCTCACATTTGGAAGAACAAAAAAGGAACAAGAGTCCACTACTTTCACCACACACAGTTCCTAAGAGAAAACCCGTGACTCTTTGAATATGTAGTTAGAAAAGAGATTCACTTACTATCTGTGCAAGCTCTAGAGAGTCATATTTTACTATTTCGGGCCTATATCAAGGGAATATCGAGAAAAAGATGCACGTAATGGATAAATATCCGCGCGGCCCTACCCTATATGCAACTTGTTCAACTTTCGACAGCATATGAATGAAAAATTAAGAAGTCTTAGACTACCTTGATACACCTGAACTAAAAACTGCACTTTCTAATGAATGTGTCACATAAGGCCAGCTGACTATATACATAATATATGGCATCTGATAATTCCCGAAGCACTACCCTGGCCGCACAGAGAGGCTCTTTATTTAAAGCTAGTAGTTATGATGAAAAGAAGAGTCTGGGGGGTCTAACATGGGGCCTTTGTCAAAAAGAATCAAAGTGCTGTCCTTCATAATTTAGTATGCTGGAGACATAGTTACATATATACATGATCTCACCTGCACGTATCCATTCTATAGTGAACCACTCATCGGTGTGATGGACAAAAAGGTAGGAGAGAAAAGAGAGGATCTCAAATATTTGTTACTTACTTAACAACAACCAACAAGATATAGTGGGCGCTTAGGGTTCACCGTTGATTGGGTACAATCAGTTCATCATGAATAGAAAAAAGAAACAATACAGGTGTGATATATAGCTTGTGGTATAGTTTAGTCATGTAGTAACAAGAAATAGTACGACCATGTGTTGTTTGTTTGTGTTGCGGGTTGCTTTCTACCAAGCATGTTTGTCCCTCGTGTGGAACAATGGATTAAAGGGTCAAGTATTTGCAAGAAAAGAACAAACAATAACAACGATTTAATCTCGACCTCATCAGAAGATCGTGAGCTCCTTTACTACGACATACGATGAAAAGGTGATGAACTGAGGATCCAAGATAAAAACCATCGAATTTGTGCAATGAATATCATTAAAGATTCACTATGAAGAATAGTCCCAAAGCTACAACTTTCTTCTAATCATATCCAAGAAAGTTATTAAAGACTTGCCATTCAAAGTTGTAAAAACATACGGGTTTATCGTGAACATCGGAAACGAACAACTAAAGTCCAGGGTTTGGGTTACCACTAAAAGTGGGTCTCTACAAGCGCTGGTCGAAGCTTCACTCTAAGCTTCAATTCTTTGCGCCCTAGATGAAAACATTGCAAAAACGGCAACAAGATTCGTATCAACAGTAACTAGAGATTCTCAATTTCTCTTGCGTCAATATCATAAAAGCATCATTCGACCTTCTATATCTTTCAACTTTTCATATCTACGCCTGGAAAGCCAAATCTCGACGTCGCAGCTATCATGTCAGTCACTCTTCATACGACACATGGCGATATCAAGATCGAGATCTTTTGCGACAGCGTCCCAAAGACCGCCGAGGTATACTGCCTTCTTACTTTGCCTATACCACAACTCCCCAGCTTTGACTGCTATTATAACCTTGAGAATGGTGCCAAACGACCTCAGCATCTCAACAAAACTACATAGAAATCCCGACGATTTGCGCAATGTACCTATATAGCTAACACTTGCGACTTCTTGTCAACTAGAACTTCCTTGCCTTGTGTGCCTCAAACTACTACGACGGTTCACCCTTCCACCGTCTAATCCCCGCCTTCATGACCCAGGCCGGCGGACCTGCCGAGCCTACACCATCAAACCCCAAAGGTGGCCGTTCCATTTGGGGCGAGCCATTTGCCGATGAAATACGGCCTGGACTGCGTCACTCGGGCCGTGGCATCGTGTCCATGGCTAACCGTGGACCGGGAACAAACGCGTCGCAGTTCTTCATATTGTTTGAGAAGGCGCCGCACCTGGATGGCCAGAATACAGTCTTTGGAAAGGTCTTGGGTGATGAAGGATTGGCAACTTTGGCACGCATAGAGGCTGTTGAGGTGGATAAGAAGAATCGGCCCAAGGAGGCGGTGAGGATCGAAAGGGTCACGGTTCATGCGAATCCACTGGCCGGCTGATTATTGTTTGTCTTTCTTGGTTTCCTTTTCGCCATTCCGTTTCGATATCTCCTTTCAGATACAAGAGAGTGTCTGTTTCACAACAGTAGTATACCTTGGTATCATCATTGTTCATAGGAAAAGGGTGACGTTGTTGAAATATATATATATATATAA
>RHLR01000927.1:0-11842 GCA_009806335.1 Davidsoniella australis
TACAGAGCAATCGCCACTGCTTCAACGATGGTTACCATACCTCTCATCACCTGAACCCTCTGCGTCACTGGAGAGACCACCCCGTATCATTCCTCAAGGCAAAAGAGGCCTATTCTTCTCAGCATGCCCTTGTCTTTCACAACATTGACTACCTCATGGTCACAGTACGTCTGCTCATGAAGGACTACAATACACTCGCCAAGTGTCTAGTTCCCATTGGTGACCAGATCCACATGACCGAAGAAGAGCGCATAGCTCTACTTAAAAGCCATACCAAGCGATTTACCGAAGAAGAGATTGCGCAAAAATTTGGCGCGCCAAAGAAATGAATCTTCTTTTGACAAAACAAAATGTATATGACAATATTAGCTTTACTCACCTTGCAACGAGTATATTATTTGTTATATTTCACTACCGGGACAATAGACATTCAGTACTAATTCTTCTTTTGCTCTCTAACTTTTTTTTTCGTTTTATGGAGAGAGTGAAATCAAAAACAATACACTGCAATTTCAAAATCGGGGTTAACTTACCCATTCCATGATAATATGTACATGAAGATATACACATACATACTACCATTTTCATACGAATACAATGGCGAGATATTGAAAATAGTAGAAAATTATCGAATTATATGCATTATAAAACAAGAGTATCATTAAACAGAAAAATATCCTTCCCCCAGAATGAAAACCAACTCTTGAAGATCTTGACAGCTAGAGATCTTTACCCACTAAATATTTAATCTTCTCCCCTTTAGTACCATACTGGACCACAGCAATGTGATAGACGCTACACCCCGTCAATTAATGTACATTTAAGAAAAGTAAGTAATCAACTGACCACTCGCATCTTAGTTAGCAGCCAAAAGCTTCTCCACGGCCCATTTGACCGAGAAGTTTCTCAGATCTGAGTAATGTTGTCCCACACCGACAAACAGAACCGGTACATTTGTGGCATGGATCAAGCTGACCAAAGTACCCACCATATCGCCCACGGTATCGCACTTGGAGATGATGAATCCATCGAGTGTACGCGCCGCACCGAAAGATGCGTTGAAGTTACGCGCCTGAGCTACCGAGTCGGTACCTACTAGAGCCTCACCGACCATTAGGATCTTGTCCGGGTTGGCAAACTTGGCAAACTTCTCTAAGGAAGACATGAGTCTTTGATCGTTGTGACGACGACCAGCCGTATCGATAAGAACGACATCGAAGCCCTCCTGAGCCGCATAAGTGACGGCGTCTTTCGCGACGGTAGCAGCATCTTTACCGTATCCTTTCTGGTATAGCTCGACTTGGCCGCCTTCGCGGACGGTGAGTTCCTTGAGGTTGCGTACGTGGACAGCTAGCTGTTCGACGGCACCGGAACGGAAGGTATCGCCGGCGGCAATGAGGACTTTGTACTTGTTTTGTAACAGGAAGAAGCAGATCTTGGATAGGTTGGTTGATTTTCCGACACCGTTGACGCCGACGATGGAGATGACGTATGGCCGGGGTTTGCGTAAAGATGTGACAGGAGGTGATGTGATACTGCTGATATCACGTAGCAAATCTAGAGACGACGTGGGAGTGAGCATCTTGGTGAGAGAGGCTTCCATGGCGGTCTTAATGCGGGTTTGTATGCCTGAAGAAATATATGTTAGCTTTGACTGTGTTGTTGTGTAAAGAAATAGGAATATAAGGATGCGTTGATGACATACTTTCCCAATTGCCTGTCTTGGCACCCATTAATTCCTCCTCGACGCCTTCACATAGGCGAATAGCAGCTTCGCGCGCAACATTCTTCTTGAGCAGATGCTCTTCCATGCCTTTCATGGCCTTGTCGAGATCTTCTTTGGTCAAGACTTTGCCGCCAATGACGTTACGGAACATGCCACTGAGAGCGTTGATACCAGTTCCAACCAGACCGGAGCCACCAGCCTTAGCCTCATTTTCGGCATCGGCCTTTTCATTCTTTTGCGACTGAGCCTGAGCCAGGATACTGTGTACCTCATCGCCGAGATCACGCAATACGAACTGGCCCTTGGTAGTTTTGGTGCCCCATGTAGAAGCATCGGGGTTCTCCAAGTTCGCAGAAGGCGCAACAACTTCACTATCAGCCGGTGCTGAGTAATCTAGTTGAACATCATCGTCTTCGGTTGCGATACCGTCGGCATCCCACTTGCGACCCTTCTTTTTAGTGCTCTTAGGACTGCTCCTAGTCTTCCGTGTAGAAGATGATGATTCGTTTCCGGAGAGAGCCGAGCTTTGTGCCTTTCGTTGCCGACGAGAAAGCTTTCCTCCGGGCCCGGCGATAGCAGTAGTCATGGGAGTGGTTGGTCTGGAAGGGGCAGACGACTCATCGGCGGAGGTTTCGTCGAATGAAGCAGTGCCTCTATTCCGAAGCACGGGGGCGGCGGCCGAGGTTTCCTCCGAGGCTCCGTTGGTAAATTGCTCGAGTTCGCCGAGTTGTTGGTCAAAGTATTTGTCGAAGCTGGCACAGTTGAGCATAGTAGTGTGTGGGCGCTTGAGTCTATCTTCGTACAAGCTGACGAAGATGGTGCCAATGTTATCGACTAGGCCGTCGATCCAGGGCAAGTGCAGGGCTGATCTATAGATGGCCTTTGAAAGGTCAGTAAGAGCCGACATACGTGGTTTCTTGATAATGGGAACTCACAGCAAATATAACACCTAATTCCTTCACCAATGTCCATTTGACAGTATGATGGTCACTCTTATAGGCATGGTTGGTTCGGGATGATCCGGTATCAACCTTTGCGCCAGGAATCTTGTCCTCAATGAACACATCAGTGATGAAGTGGTTGACGATAGAAGGACTGATATTAGTGAAGGAGCGCGACCATAGTACGACGCCGGCAGTGGTGACGACCTCGAAAGAGTCTAGCATGTTGAGGTTTTGTTTGATATGTGTGTGTGTGTGTGTTGGGTATTAGATAGTGGTGGCAAGCGGATGGTCGACAATGGGACGAAATAGGGTATTGATGTTATGAAGTCTGCGAATTGGATATGTTAGAATGTATTAGAAGATGTGCGACGGTGTGAAGAGAGCAAGTAGTCTTACATTAGGACAAGTTTATATTGTAAGAAGTAGTTGAATAGCCAAAGCCGGAACGAAATCGGAGCGTTGTCAATGTAGATCGTCGCAAATCGGAGCTTGTCGTAGGTATAAATAAATATAAGGACAAGAATGTATGGTTGTATGGTTGTATGGTATTACTAAAGGTGCAATGACGCACTCTATTGCTCTATGGGTATCGATTCGGCACGAGAAAACAGATCGCGGGCACAAGGTATTGTAGAACAGAAAAACAAAGAGTCTTCAGATGTAAGAACAGAGAGTGTGAAACTCTAGATTAAGGACTCTTGGTAGAAAGGAGTTGATATGCAAAAGTAAAAGCAAAATTGTATGAGAAGGCATGCGCTGTATAGATTGCCACAATTAGCCAGTTAGCCAGAAAGGCCAAGTCAGGCATGGATGATTGAACAATTCAGAAGAAGCCCACGGTTGTAGAATAGGATGCTAGCGTCGTAGTCTGATTGGCTCGATAAGATCATTGTGCTCAGTAGTACCTGTGATCACATAGTACAGGGTAGCTTTTGGCGGGGGATTTACATATACAGAATAACTACCATGCTATGAGACTTCCAAACTGAACTTTACACATATGACATGACAACTGGACACATTTGTCTACAATTTTGTCTACAAAACGGACACGAATGCGGTTAGAAATTACTGCATGGCTGCTACAGGGTTCATAATGCACTACATACGATCTGATAAGACCCCCATCCATTCCTTAGAAAATCAACCAAGTCCAACTGCCAATATCTTACCGGCTGGAGCCAGCTGCTGACACGTGACTAACGCAACCCAATTGGAGCTATCCGCGCCTAGGATCCAAATTCAACGTCAACAAAGCGAAGCTGGCTTCTACTGTCATGTAGTTAGCTGCAAGCAATCATCACCACCGAATACATCTATACGCCCGGGCTTGTCGCAAATCATAGAGATAGACGAAAGCTACCTCGTCCTCAATTGGCACTGCTATCCTATCCGCACCTCACTGTTCTCGACCAGACCCCATCAGCTACACATACACCGTATCCAACGGCCCCTCCTCGCCTGCACATACTCACCATCAAACCCCAGCATACTTTTCGAGCTCTCAAATCACCATGCATCGGCCTGCGTACGGGCACTCGCCGCCCCTCCACCACCCTGTCCCCCAACACGTATCGACTGTCCCGCAGCTACGTTCTCCTCCGCCTCCATCGCTATCACAACCGCAAGTCCAGCCAGGCCAGTCTGGCTATGGCAACCCTTACTCGTCAAGTACCACGCCAGGACTTCACGGCCATGCCGGCGCACAAGGCCAGGCGCAGGGCGGAAACATGTTCGGGTCGTACGGCCAATTCATGAATGATCCCACGGCGCAAGTCGCAGCGCAATTTGGTCAGACTGCTTTCAAGCACGGCCAGGAATACCTGGAGCAGAACGTTAACCGTTGGTTCAACTTCGCTTCGTTGAAGCCATACTTTAATGTCACGAACTCGTATGTGGTAAACAAGCTATTTCTAGTGCTGTTTCCATGGCGCCATAAGCCGTGGTCTCGTAAGCAGGCCATGGGCGGCGCGAGTGGCCAGGAAATGTGGTATCTGCCTCCTCGTGATGATATCAACAGTCCAGACATGTACATTCCTGGTGTGTTTCCGTATACTTGCATGCACTGTTCTTATGATATACTAGCATACTAACTTTGAATAGTCATGGCTCTTGTCACCTATGTTTTGCTATCCACCTTAGTTGCCGGTCTTCGCGGCGAATTCCAGCCCGAAGTTCTTGGCACCACTGCTTCGTCGGCCATGGTTGTGGTGATTGTTGAGATCCTCATCCTCAACCTAGGCTGCTATCTCCTTGGAATCTCGAATCAGTCGCAGCTACTCGATCTCATTGCCTACTCTGGCTACAAGTTTGTCGGTGTCATTGTCACCATTGTTGTTGCTGAGATTGTCAATGGTGGCCACGGAACTGGCGGCTGGATTGGCTGGCTAGTGTTCGGCTATGCTTATCTCGCTAACTCTTTATTCTTGGTAAGTTTATAACAGATGTCATTGTAGTATTTGTCCATATAATGCTAACCCTAATAACACATAGATGCGCTCTCTTAAGTACGTTCTACTTCCGGAGACCTCTAACAACGGCCATTCTAGCATGCACACTTCACGCGCGAAACGGAACCAACGCACTCAGTTCTTGTTCACCTACTCATATCTGGTCCAGTTGGTGTTTATGTGGATGCTCACCCGTCCTTGAGTGGTTCATGATGAGTACTCCAACAATAATAGTCAATCCATGAGGTATGAAAAGAACGATAGACGCGAGATGTACTGCGTTTCTGGAGTACATGGATACAGTATTGGATCGTTCAACTCGAATGACGATGCTATCACTGCAGTATTACTCATAATGGAAATAATGTCAAGGGTCTAGAAGGAAGACTTAACGATAGAACACCACAAAGATTTGATTCCTCATCTATAATAGAATGTATGTAGTGAAATAGCTTCAATAAAATGTTGAAGGTATACAACCTTGAGTTGAAATAGGTAACTTGGCTCTATTATATAGTGATTGTTCTCATAATATAGCCTTTCTTGAGAGTATAAGCTGGGACTTATAGTCTTTTAATTCCGCACTCGATTCCGCCTGATGAAAAAAGATGTACCAATCAATCAACTGGCATGAGAGCCCCTTCTTGAAGCCGAGGTCAACTAATTGTTCTAATTATTTTGTACATATGCAAGAAAAAATAGGTATACACTACACTATCCCTAACTATTCCAACAGGCCATTCTAAATGCAGTTTAGCGCCCGATGAAATCGCCGCCCGATTTATGTGTTAATATATGGTCTCACTACAGAAAGGTTTTTAGTCCGTGTTTATAATTTATGCTAAAACTAACGACAAGGCCCATTTTCATGTCTTGGCATATTGTATTGTATGAAGGAGTTCGAAGCCTGTTGGATCTGCAAATGATTGATTGCTTCGTTTTTAAGCTAAGCGTATCGTTTGGCCGTATGAGAGAGATTTTAATTGTTAGTATGTCAATATCATAGTGATTTGGAAGTTTATCTCATTAATGAAGCTTCTCTTCATCAAAGATAAGAGTTATAGAGTTTACGACATAGCTCGATAGAATAAAGCTTTACTTAACCTAGTAGCTGATCTTTCCAACTGTAACTACGGTTCTAGCATTCGTTCTACATGTAGATGCGATAGTTTGTTTGGCTTGCCGGAAATAAGGAATACAAACTACTAAACCATGTCGTCAGGGCGGCACCAGGCAATGGAACCTTTGAATATTCTACCATTAGCACTAGTGGTTATTAGTGCTAGTATGACGCTGTGCCGGTATGGTATATATATGTATTATATGTATTAGATCCGGAGGACATTCATCTTTTCCCAGAACTTCTGTTTCCTCTTATTCCAATTCATTCAGATCATGATACTTCTGATAATGAAATCTTGACTTAGGCCTATAACCTACCAGACATATATTTACTCATTCTTATAATATCTAATATTCTTTCCTCGGAAGTCTCTAGAAGAGAGATATCCCAGGTTCTAACCTACTTATCAGACGCTTGAAACTTCTACTTTTGTTGACTCAACGCCAAAATCACCATCCAGCGCGACTTCAATTATGACTCGGTCACGATGGACATGGAGTGGTCCACACATCGTAGCATTGCTATCGATGACTTCTCAGGTAGTCAGTGAAGTCGACTATGCCGACAGTCTCTCATTGTACTATTCATTGGTATGTTCACAAGATATCAGTGCCAGTACTTTTGCCTATCAATGGCATCACTAACTACCAACTTACAAGGCTCCTTGTGCTCAAAGCGGCGTTTCAATCGCCATCAACTACATGTCAGAATGTAGCACTGCCGCTGATGCTTCCGCAGTTCAAAGCTGTCTATGCTCGCAGTCAGATTACTCTGTTAGCCTTTACTCCATGATGTCCGATACAGTCCTCTTTAGCTGCGGGTCCTCAGCAACAGATGATGTGAATAGTGGGAGCATCGTGCTAAACGAGTATTGTACTACTACCGCAAGCTTTGCATTGCCGAAGATTGGCACTGGCTAGGGCATAGTGACGCAATATCCTCTCGATCTTCCGGCATATAGCAACTTGGGCCGCTGTGCGCGAAGCGTCTTTTCCGGCGTACAAGGACATTATGTGAGTACTCGCGCTATATCATACTATGGAATCTCTATAGAGAAAAGGACTGCGCGTTTACTAATATGTGTGATACTCAGACTGCTAGCCTCTGTGCTACCTATGCTTCGGATGTAGCCCCTTGCATGTGTAGCAAGAACTCTAACTCGGCTGATATTAGCTCTTCTCTGGCATCAAGCATACGAGATGAATGCGATAGTTCAGATGATGTTACGTCGGTACAGGCAGTATTTGCTGCCTTTTGTGGAATGGTGGACAACACGACATCGTTCCCAACACCCTCGAACCCACCTGGTGATAGTAAGTAATATTGTCCATGTATCTAACTTGACTAATCTTCTAACATCATGGCCTTCTCTCCACTAGTGACATACTATCTTTCCGCGATTCCTGCTCTAACAGAAGAAATCTCATGTGCCTCATCCGCTCTCATCGATGCCGTCTCAATCGTAGCGTCTCTACAATGTCCTGATGGACCACAGGCGGTAGCCTCCTGTCTTTGCATAAAGAACGGTATCTCGCGTGCTGCATCGTCCCTAATCCAATCTTCTGTGACATACGAATGCGGATCTTCTAGTAGTGTCGGTCTTAGTCAGGCTATGGGGTTATTCCAATCATACTGCAGTGCGGCACAGAACAAGATCGTTATCGAAGCGACACAGTCTATTGCTCAGACATATGTTACTGATGGTATAACTGCTGGTGCTACTGCGACAGCCCCCGGAGCTAGTTCTACGGGCTCATCATCTGAGAATACCACGTCAGACGACAGTGGAAGCCGTAAAACTAATGTGGCAGCCATTGCAGGTGGAATAACTGGCGGAGTAGTAGCTGCCATCGCAATATTAGTGTTCTTCATGCTATGGCGGCGACGTAAGCAGAAGAGCCTGTTGGTAAACTCTACAGAGTCTATAAAGCCTGGAAATATCTCGATATTGCCATCTGGAACTCCGGAACTTTTTGGCGGTGCAAACACTCATGCTCATGAGGTTACTACGGATTCGTCATGGACTCCTGAATTATCGAGTGATAGTAAATATCCACAGGTCCAAAATATGGCACCTGTGGAGTTGAGCAGTAACATGTTCGTGGCAGAGCTAGATGGATCGAATCATGGGCTTACTAATAAGCATTAGAGGTAATCTATGTCCCGCGTAAAATACCGAATTATGCACTTGATTCAAGGCTATTACATATCTGCAAACTGCATGTGACATACATTCATGTATATGCTTAAATTATGTGTGGTCTTGACACAATGAGACATCATGCACCAAAACAGAGCATTGCCTTTTTCAATTGGTTCATTCATGATGAAGACTCACAATACTATTGGTATATGAATAACTAAATCTTGCAATTATCTACAACTATACTGTACTAAGGTATACAAAGGCGCGAGACATCACGAAATCACAGTAATGCTTCGACAAAATAGGAAAACTCCTCATCCGCCATCAAGCCCTCCCGCTCTTCAGGATTCAAACTGAAAGCCAATGCCACGTTTCCGTTCTTATCATGGGGCATGATAAATCCAAGACCTCTAGAGCCCGATATCTCGAGCATTCGAACTGCCAATGGCTCCGTACCCAAACCCATTGTGTGAGTGAGTAGTTCTTCTCTGATACGCCAGCTTGAAATCAGTATATCAACCTCATGATCGTTTTGTACCATAGCCCCCATCGGCTTTGCCCCAGGCTGCTCCTGGATCTTGACAAAAATCTTTAGATCAGTAGCAATTGATGGTATATCCTCAATCAGAGTAGTCCGGAGAATGCCAGCAACTTCACCCAAGGGGGCATTAACCAGCTCAGAGACTCTAGCTTCCGACTTCAGTAACGCAAGGCAATATCCAGCATGGTCTTCGGGAAGACCTACATGGCGACGTGAATTGACTGGTCGTTGGAATAGTGAGGTTTTGTTAGGTTGGCTCTTCCGAGAGATCTGAAGGCCACGCCAGAAAAGAGCCGAGATTGCATCGTCAGTGGAAATATAAGCTACATGTTGTGGGCATGTGGCCATGGCTCTTTGCTTGAGTTTGTTCAACTTCTCAAGTGTGATCAAGAAGTACTCCCAGCCAAGATCGGGGACCGAGGCCGCAATCGTGTAGTCAGGTATCATGCCTGGATAGGTTGCAATATTGTCCCATCCCTCAGGAAGTTTGGTGTCATTGGTGTTCATCATGTCACGCCGGGGTGTGTTTGCCAAGCTGACTTCTTCGGCTGACAGTTCCTGTCCCTCGCAGAGACGAGAGTACATCCCCAAGATGGTGTTTACTCCTGTGATGTCAAGCACGGTGTGGCTGAAAGTGACGGTAAGTAGGACACCACCTTCGATGAAGTTAAGCTGTATGGCCCAAACTATATCAGGAGAATCGATGGACTCTTCATCGTCTGGATGGCCTCGCAAGGGGAATCGGACAGCATGAAGCTTGATGTCCAGCATGTGCATGGGGAACTTCTTTGATTCAAACTCTTTGAAAGATGGGTGGGGAGTTGGACCAGTTGTAAAGTCCTTGATCTTCAGGATCTGGCGGTTACTTGGTGAGATTTGGTACATGCCACGTTCATCTTCTGTGACTAATCCGGAAATCCATGGAATCGCTTGACGTAGCTTTTCACTGGCCTGTCTGTGGTTCGAGACAATGGTCTCCTTAACACTGGGCAAGAGGTTGGGAATCTTGAAGAAAAAACACATGCTCATGTTGAAGTGCAGCCAGTCCAGTTGACCAAGGGTATCTGGGTAGAAAGGAGGGTCAATAGCCATGATGAAAGAGTATCTGTACAGATTTGATTTAAGTAAAAAGATGATATATCAATCATAAATCCTTAAATTCGTAGAGACTCTCCACTATACTTATACTTTTAGATTTGACTATTCAATGAACTTCGAAGTTCAAAGATCTGGGTGCTCTAGTATGCAGACCTACTGTAGAAAATTACCCACCTATAGTCAGTCAGTTATCAATACCAATCAGTAGAATCAACAACATCAGGAAGCATTTTCAAATCCAAGATAAGCATGCGTATGCAGTCACTGAGAAGCATATGCTCATTAATGGCGTTAAACATCACTGTCAATTTCTCATCAACGCCATTGGTGCATTTTGATGTAAGAGGGAAGCCGAAGCCTGATAGTAGTGCATATTTGAAGCTTCCCTAGACTACTTGTAAATATTACTTACATTTCTCTCTTATCTTGTAAGCATCATGAACGTAATGGTGAAAAAATAATTTCATCAATTGCAACTCAAATCACCAAATATCCTTGATTATTTTCACAGTCAAAATATCACAGTGCGGTTCTAGCCCGTAACTTCACATCGTTTGTAATATAGTTCTGTGTTGCGACTTTTCAACTAGCTCACAGATAGATATGCATGCTTGCTTAAAACCTTTTACCCTTTGCCTGCAATGCAATTCAAGTCGCCTCTCCCTTTGTCCGAAGACGAAAAGTCCTCTTCGCCGTTAGGTCTAGAGCTCGCATATTCTCAATGCTGATTATCACTGTTATAAATCGCCCTTATCAGCTTTCCTAGCATCCAGTCTAATCTGAGTCGGATACTTGCCGGTTTGTATCTGCCTTTCTACCTAGTTTTGCCACCTCCTATATTTGTGTGTAACCCTCATTCGTAACAAGACTATCACTCTCATTATACCCCTCGAATACTAACCATCTGTATCTGTATCTTTCGGTGTCATTGTCAATTTTTACTTTCATCTCAGGATATCTACAAGCCCTATATACTTTTAGCTTTGGCTATTGAATGAACTCCAGAGGCCAATATTCTAGATGATCTAGGGTGTATGTATAGTATACTCATGTTGAGAAATTATTTCTCTCAAGTCAGTTGGTCGTATCGATCCAAAGAACCGACAATTTTGGACTAACAACGTTAAATCAACGTTGTCAACCTAATATACTAAATAGGATATAAGATATAGTTATCGTTAGTAGCCTTGAATGTCACTGTGTGAACTGCTATCCAAGCATCATTGGTGCATTTAGTGTCGATATGTGAGTTAAGCTTTTAGAAGTAAATATTTGTCATTTCCCTAGACTACGTGTAAATATTCCTATCTTCAAGATCATGGCAAAAATCAATTCCACCAATCCAATCCTTGTTATGTACTGCAGAGCCATATAACAGGTCGAAATACGAATATATCCCTAATAAAAATATCCATGTAATTTCAGATTCCATACAAATGACCGTTCTTTCGCTTTGTAACTGGTAACTCAGTCAAAATACATCTTACGTAGGAGAATGAGATAACCAAAATGACCAAGGGAAACATTGTAGGAAAGTGGAAGTCTCGAATGATATAATTTACAAAATCAGAAGGATATAAATAAACAGTTACAAGAACAAACCATGAAATGCAGTCATGTCCTATGATAACTACATCCTACCACAGTTCGTACCTAAACCCTTATATATAAGAGAAAAATAAAAAAAATTAAAAAGCCGGCAGAAACAAAAAACGGTGTGACCGATGTTCCAAATACGTTTAGTTAGGCGTCCTGTAGAAATAAAAAATCTACCTGTATATATATATAGAGACTCTTCTTTTTACTTGCTCCGG
>RHLR01000928.1:0-11817 GCA_009806335.1 Davidsoniella australis
TTCTTATGTTTATTTTACACTTCTTCTTTCTTGTCAGTTGCTATTGTTAAGCGAAGGAGAGAAGGGGGATATGGAATGAATTACAGACACGGGGTATATCTAATCGAAAATCAAGTGGCTGAGACTGACAAGCATATTAGGCAAAGAATCCGACGATTATTGCTTTGCTCTGTTAAATCTGCAGATAGATCAGATAGGTTTGGAATATGAAATGTCGCCATTCATGTATTTTACAACAAAGTGTCAAGACTTGCAATACTCATTACCATACGTGTTTCTATTGAATCGTAATATACAATAGCCAGGCCAATTTAGATATCTTGGCTCGATATATTGGATACTTGGTAGTTAGTGTAAGCTTGATATGATAAGCTCTTTCATTCGCACCATAGCCTAGTAACAAAATCAACAACATGATATCTCTCCAACGACGACAAATCACCCATACGTATATATTGCCAGCATATAATGAGTATCAAGATGCTTGACACTGAACAGCAAAACAGCAAACACTAAAAACAGCATCTGATAGTCCAAATTTATGGCGTGAGCGCATGATCCGACATTTGGGGTGCTTATCCGTTTGTGGGATTATAGGATAGTTCTATTTGCCCTTGATATTCAGTTTGTTTCTTATTTCAGTTTCTTTACTTCTATTTGTATAGTAATAAATCTATTATATGTGTCCAATAGTATCATACATGATTTTAATAACCAGTCCTACTCCTTTCACAAATTATGTTTCCTCCTTTGGACCATCAAAAAACACAGATAATAAACATTTAGTGGGCAAGCGATCAGCTAGACTTATCATAGGCCTTGATTTATTTGGTCATTCATCGTTCGACGATATATCAAATCAATGATTCTATAGAACAAAGTAAATGAAAGATAAAAATAAAAACTACAAAAGCTCAGACTCTTTTTTTCGTTTGCCCCGCCTATTCGGCAGACGTTGCAGTGCAGTTTCTAGGAAGCATGAAGTCCAAGCTACAACGTATCTGTACATACAAACCAAGTTCACCCCAAATCAAGCAACGGCAGGTGGAGGTGTTTGCCCATTTGTGTCAAACTAGCTTGACTGGATTATTGATTATACATAAGAGAAGACATCAGACAATTACTAGAAAGAAAAGACTAAAATAGAACAGATAAATACCAATGTTTGTTGTTGTTTGATCACTTCAAGGAGAACTTTTGCTCTACATGCAGTTCATCTATGGAGGGGGACAACTTGACATCTAGATCTTGCGCAACTAAATGGAATTGATAGTGAAAAACAAGAGAATCGATCCCATTCTACACTACTTGTACTTTCTTTGCCATGAAAGAGAAGTCAGGTTATCCTAGATTAAAAAAATATCAAGGTGGTAGGTAATGGTTCAAAGTCACCCTAACGTAACATTTCCACAAACAAATAAAATAACAATATTAAGCCTGCTAAAATGCTAGTTAAGACAACTTTTTTTCGTATATTCACAACGGTCAGATAGTAATAGTCAGTCATAGTTGTAGTTAATTAATAGTAGTTATTGGGTGAGGCGGACAAACAAGGATCACTAGCTATACTACTGGATTGATATAACGATATGTAACTATATAAAACATACAACGTGCAGTCTAGAAGCTAAGGCCTGGTCCAAGTAGGAATGGAATATGCCACATTGTCCCTGCCACCAACTCATACCAATAGTTAACAACCGATATAGACGAAGCTAGACCATACAACTATGAGGTGTCCAGATTCTATTGACGTACTATACAGTCTAAAATGGCTCTAGATCCCCAATTTAAATGGCACCTCAGTTTTTCTAATACCCTACTAGATAAATGACAATGGGCTGAAATATAAGTATGTAAATGCTGCGTATATAATACATGCCTAGCCAATATTTTATATGTAATGATAGGCAGCATGCAGCATTATATAGAAAGTTATATTCAGGTTCTGTAGTACCCATCTCAGAGGATGAATCAGAAGCGAGAAGAAGAACCAAAAAGTGACAACTCTCTTTCGTCTCATCTAGCGCTAGAAGCGATGGCTACTAGAAGCAATTATTAATGTAATATACATAAGTAGTTATATTTATACGTTCGCCTACGTCTTCGGCCAGGAAATGTATGTTTATTCACTGGGGCGGTCAAGATAGCACAAAAGCAAGGTGTAAAAGGAAAAAAAAAGAAGAAAAAAAATAAAGAAAAAAGCCGGATAACTATGGCTATTCTCATTCTTAAATTCTCGCCTCGAATTTCGCCAATGGCGGTTTCCAAAAACTACTTGGCCTAGCCATCTCATAGTCCTATGATCTACATTCCTACAGTACATTTACTTATTCGTACTTAGCATATAACTTATTGTCAGGTATTCCGTTAGATGATATGTAACAGGATCTACAATTCTTATAATGTAACTTACATGTCGATATGTGTGATAACATATAAGAGTAGGTAGAAAATCAATGGATCAAATCAGGTATGATAATACATATGTATACACGGCAATTTATTAGTATACTTTATTCTAGAAGAAGCCCGCTTATATATGTATTATATGATGGCCGGCATATAACGAAAACGTGTAGCGAGATATTTAGCGAGAAGCACGATTTTGTCATCGAAAATACATATAGCTTGTATGTGCACGCAAGGACTTATGATCATTACTTTTCCCACCAAAAAGAATGCAGAAAGAAAATTGTATCTTAAACTACACACGACGATGACTCTGCAAAAAGTAAACCCAGGTCCATGCCGGATTCGAACCGGCGTCTTCGGAAGACTATGATCGAGAAATCAAAATCCAACGTCATAACCACTAAACTAATGGACCAACCGCTTCAGAGATATCGATATTTATAACTTTATTTATAGCTTCGGAATATTCGGGGGGGGGGGGGTTTTTTCTTTTTTTTCTTTTCTTTGTATTTATTTTTGTTGCTCTTAGTAGAGGTATGGACCACTAGTTCTTCGGGGCTAGGGGATGGTATCGTCCCGAACATACAGAAGCTATTGAGTTTGTCTGGCGGAGGACTTTAAATATCAGACCCGGTATCCAATCCGGCGTCGTATAATCTTAGGGATTCAGGTAGACGTTAAATATATTCAACACTAGTCGTCTTCTTTGTAGGAACAACAAAAGTATTATTGTCCTTCCAGTAAGTTACCTACTTCAGAAAAGTTACGACTAGTGTCTCACAAAGAATTTTATCTTAGTTGTTACATCAAATCAAATCAAACATGTTAATGCTAAGGTTTCTTCGTTGTTTTTGTTGCACCCAAAAACACTATGTAGTTAACCCTATAGCTCCGCAGGAATATTCGGGTTACGCTGGGTAGAGAAATCGTATAAAGTCAAAGTTGTTATATATATCCTACTCAAGATCAACGAGTTGTGGGAAATTTGCTTCCAATTTAAAGCGCCTACCACTTGATATTTGCTACATATCATATTATTTAGCTTAATAACATGATACAAATACATATACTTAGTCTTAAGGGTTACATAATAACAACTGACAGTAAGTAGGATATGTTACTTATGACTAGCAACGCCAAAATATCAAACGTACTAGAAGCGAACAGAGGTCTTGTTACCCATACTAGGAATAGCTTAAAAAAAAATCCTTATCGTCCTTGCAACATTGTGCAATAAAAGGCTTCACCGCTAATTTATTTTTCTCTAACGCCGAGATATCATAGTGTCGATTCAAGAGCGTTAAAGACCACCGGGAAATATCCCGCGGTTTTGGTTGCAAAGCAAAGGAATGAATTCCTTTGCGCTTCTTGTCTCTTTGACAACGAAAAAGCACATATTTGTCTCTTTTATTATATCAAGCAGTGTCTATAGTGAAAAATAACTAATTACGAAGCTCTGTAGTAGTAGACTTGTATGTAAACGGACAATATTGCCGGTATGTATCCGGTTCTGTATGTGTGTTGGTTCATATGTATTACAGATATGCACGTTGCATAGCAACTACATGCTGTACAAGAAATAGTATACGGTAGTATTCCGTTTATATTCACAAATACAATAATGTCGTCTTCTGAAGAGTACCTTCTGACGCTACTACTCAGTCACCCCCCTCCTTTCCCATATCTGTCCATAGTGATAGTTGTAAAGGTTTATTGATTGGCTCATATCAGAGGTAAGAGGAAGATAATGGGGTCGTAAATCGAAATACTTACGATGCCCGTCCTCTTATAAACGATTGTACATCATCATGCACGGCAGCGCGCTAATCTCACGGACCAAACAATCACGGCGTAAGCGGCCCTTTTTATTATATTTTTCCCCTACAATTTTTTTGGTTCACAAAGCTATATATTTCCATTTTATTTCCTCTCTATTATGCTTCCGCATATTCATGTCTGGTGACAGAATAGCCTATCTCGAAATTCTGGAGTCAGGAGGCGGCGGAAGACAACAAAGATACAACTATGATGAAATACACCTAGACTAGACTCGTTGGGCTTTCCCTCTATCCCTTTGAGAGATGAAGCGGAGTAGTAGTTTGTTCTTCGTCTCAAAACTTCATTCGTGCCGAGAGTGATTGAACTATAGCAACTTAATTACCTTCGATAAGTATGATAAACACTCATGACCAACTCTAGTCACTATCGATTAACATTATATAGTTACTGTATATGATAGTTTAGAGCATTTTACATAATCAATTACAGAGCATTATGTATGGCCATATACATACAGGTCTCTCAATTGAAAGAATACAAGCCTTGGAAACTGACAGCTAGAAATATATTAGCAAACAATATATGCTAACAAACAAGCCTAAAAGTGATCAGCAAAAGGAAAAGCTAAAATAAGAAAGCATCGAAGAGGGTCACCGAAAGGCCTCACTCAGAGAAGGGAGCGAGAAAAAAAAAGGCGGGTGTTGGAAGAATACTACGGACCACAACAAATGAACAACAGAAATACGGGAAAAAAATTCATTAGCCAAACCCATACCACGATGGCCTGCTGTGCTTCCCTTTTCTAGTCATTTACTTAATTTTGGCGAATTTATATCGTAATTTATAGAAGACAAGGTGGTATGAAAAAAAAAATATGTAAGCTGCGTTATGACGTCAACTTCATGCCTTTCACATGGTAAGCTCACTCTTCCCTTTGGTCGTCTAGCTTTCTTTTTTTCAGATCTACAATGCAACAGACGCGAATGCAAAGAGGACTACCAGATCGAGACTCTAGAATAGGAAGGAAATTAAAATGTGAAAATCGGGTTCCAGACCGACCTTTACTAATCTAATGTACTGTTGAGTATATCTTTTTTTTTCTTGTTTCCTACTCGTTTGCCTTCAATACACATATGTGTTTGCCTTTAGAAGGAATATTGTGACGTTAGATCCTCGGGCTATTTTTTTCCCTTCCCGTTTAATAGAGGGGAGTAGATAAATAGTACGCAGATATCCTCCATAGTACATATATACATGTGTACAATCAGTATGTATTATACTAGAGTGGTATCTCTACAAAGAAGAAAGGAAGTTACATATCTATGGTTCTGGAAACGGTTCCTAATCACAGAAAAATCACGATGATGGATAATAGTGCATTCTACATATTTGTCCACCTCATTGCTATTGACATGCAAATACATAGCCTCTAAGGTTCATAATCTTTCGACTTATTCTTTGGAAACTGATACAACCATTTTTATTTATTAAAAATACAAACTGTATTATTTCTGTCTATACCGTTCTCGCCCTGTTTTCTTCATCCAAAATATTTGTGAAAACCCATAATAATCATCTGACCACATTCCCTTAAAGCCTAAAGCCTTGGGGAAAAGAGACGAACAACAGGAAAAAGGGCCACTCAAAGATATATCCCTCCTCACCAAGTAATGGCTCTTGTATAGTGGTTGGTATATCTGTATATATTCTTTTTTTTTCTATCTAGTGGTAAACCAGGGGAGGGGAAAAGCCAAGATCCAAAGTCCAGAAGAGCCAGATTACAAGTTTCTTTGGGCTCGATCTCAAGAAACAGGGAAGATTCATCGGGAACAGATCATTTAGCTTTCGGTACTTACTAATACATAGTTTAGGCCTATTCTTTTCCTGATACATATATATATACAAGTCATAGCCACTATGCAAATATAGCTAGTTACATACGTATGTATCTTTTTATTTTCTTTTTTGTTGCTAATGAGATCTTCTCACCGTAAATTTACTATTATTTCATCCCTTCGCCACTTTGATCTACAATAAAGAGAAAATAAAACGAATGAAAAAGAAAAAAAAATGTGCGAATATCTGAATTTTTGTAGGAATAAAACGCCAACACATAACTAGTGAATCTGATTGTTAATACCCGGAACGGATAGTATGCCGGCGTCAGAGGAATGTTATGGAGAGTAAAACAGAATGAGAAATTAAAAAAAGGGAAAATGGTAGAAGAAGTCTATAGGCCAAACGGCATTGAACAGAAACGTTAGAGACAACCAAGTCAATTTAACTTAATACTTTTACAACTGAATACATAACAGCTTACCAACCCAACTAGCTACCTAAACGGCTAGTAGAAGATATTCAATTTCCGGTAACATGGATAGACATGCTATCCATCCAAGCCCTTGCTTGATGCTGAATAGCCAGGAATACCTTGACTTGGTCTTTTCTTTTTTTCTCCCTACCCTTTTCCCTCTGTACTAATGTACAAGAAGCATAAGTGGGAAAGAGGGAAGGAATCATTGTCCTCGTGTCTCGTGGACTTAGCTCTGATATTTTAGTATTTGCCTATGTATGTTGATTAGTTTTCGTTTCTATAGCGCTAACCCGTTAGCTCATGAACGTAAGGCCCAGTAAGGCATCAAACATGTAAAAGCTAGCTGTAGGTAAGGCGTCGCCGGTCACGCTAGTGAGTACTAAATTATCTCAAGGAGTAGCCTTGACAAGGAAGAGACAATGGTCTTTTAGTTCTTTGTTACTAGCGCCTTTGTAGATAAAGGAACAAGGCATCGAACAGAAAGGACCTTTAAGGCAGGAGACTCGGACAACTGTAAAAGGCCGTTTCATTGTGTTTTGTTTTGTTGTCTCTTGCTATGTATATATTAGAGTTGGTGCTAGTATATATATTAGTACAACTACGACTACATATCATCCAGTTCTCAAGTTTAGCCAGACTTTTTCTCTCTGCTATTTTCTGATTCCTAAATGTCAATACACACGTGGGGGGGAGAGCATGTTACTAAGATGCCGGAATATATAGGTCATAACGTTGTATTAACTAGTTCTGCTTGACCGACTCTATCATTAGATATATTTCTACCTATGTATTTCCACGGCCAAGTTACCTCTCAGGCTGTCACATCACAAGCTAGTTCTTAGTACGTACGTAAGTTCTCTTTATTAGTAGACGGGCCTAAGGGATCTTTGTATCTTCAGCGCTATAAAGCATAGTTTAGGTGAAACCAAGTGCTATGGACTGTCAAAATGACAGTGCACAGGTATTAAACGCTGGCTTAGTTACAAACGTTATATTTACATCAAGTTCCAACTAACCCTACTACATGTAGTTAGCTCTAGGGTCATTTTTAAGATTTTTGTTCTCGATATATTAGTCAAGCGAATGGTGCTGAGCTGGTTGAATTTAGAAGGTACATGCGATTTGTAATAATACGAGTACGCCTTTTTTCTTGTCTTTCTTCGCGTTGTCTAATAATAGAGGAAAACGCATTTATCCGCTGATAGTATCCCGAGATAGAAAAAAAAGAAAAAAATTTCTACTACAAGGCTTGTGGCTTGTAGTTTGGCGTTTTTGTGTAGCGATAAAAAGGTCACACATAATATTTTCGTATGGAATTTATCCATATTGATATTAACATTATGGAACACCATGGAAGAGGAGAAAGCCTTTTATTTTTCTCTATTGTAAGCCTTAATAATAAGATACCGATCTAGAAATTGTTAGTACATAATATTGTCATACTACATAAACAGGTTAGAATACAAAACTAGGCTAAATCAGAGTAGCACTAGAGCGAAAGGCGGTCTATGAAAAAAGGTATAGAGATTTCCTCTCAAGAAACAGAAAAAAAAAAAACGGCTGGGATGTACCTTGGATGGTGGAAGCCACAATCGTGCTTCTATTTGTTTCCAGAAGCTCCGGCAAATCCAAGGCTTAGTTTCTCTAGGTATAAAGTATGTACGTTAGCATGATAATAAAGTGTCTAAAGCTGTGTATATCTGAACATGTTCTTTGTTTAGCTCAAGTGTCTTCTGTGCCGATGGTCTAGTTCAGATGAATAGAACCGAACAACAAAATATATGAGACGTAGAAGCACTACTAAGAAGATATGGAATAAACGAAAAGAACCCTGGGACTGTCCACCACGGTGTATAGAAAGCCTCTGGTTATACAACTTATAGTGGCTGTTACACTTTCGTATTCTTCTATTTTTTTCATATTTCAGCCGCTGATTTACATGCAGTTTTTCTACTTTGGCGTGTAAATCAAGACCAGGTGTACAACCATATGGGATGTGTTTTCCCGTTATATATATTTTTGGCTACATGTAGGTATGTATCTGTACAGATATGCCTTGCTTTGCCATCACTTACTCACAGGGCTTACATCTAATAAAAGAACACACATATATTCATGTACCTTGGTCCATCGCAAAAGCAGTCACAGTCTCACGTACAGCTTTTTTTTCACACCTAGACCCCCTATGACGACATAGTACCGCTATTAAGTCAGCCACATTGGATCTGTGAGCTTGAAAGCAAGGTACATTTTTGGCTTTCTTTGTAGCAGCCTATAGTGGTCTATTGTTTTATTTGCCTTGTTTCATTTTCAGCCCATTTTAAGCTCGTGAAGTATTTTTTTGTTTTCTCAATCATATCGTACATATGTATGCCACAAAAAGCAATTATAGCCTCGTGATAGAGTGGTATCAAGGCAAATACGGAAATCATATATCATGTTTTCTTGTAGAATTATACGTCATATCTGATATTTTGAATCGTGTTTTCTTGCTACCAAGAATGGTATCTAACCCTTGTGGGAAACCCTAGTATCGTCTCAACAATAATTTGACCCAAAGAAGTCGATCTTTTACAGGAAGAGAGGGAGGGAGACTCAGCTTCTTATTAAAACTCCAGCCGTAGAAGTTGTATGTCATTACTGATTAGATGGTTCCAAAATCAGTCGAAGTAAATTAACAACAAGACTAAAAAGTTTTGATTCCTCAGTGAGGAACCCCTTTGAAGGAAGCTCTCAGACCTTTGCTTAGGAGGGGAGAAAAAAGCTGATAGAGAGTCGACTACGAATACGTTGAAAGCTAATAATTGGCGGCTTTCTAGCGTTTTCAGTCCCTTTGTTAAAGATCATGTGAGTAAAGAGGGTAATAAAGAAACAAAAAAGACGGTAGAAAGATACAGGGGAATAGACACCCCTGGTTAAAATATGATAAAGACAGTTTGAATATTATGTATGTATCAAGAAAACTTGAGTGTTAAGCTGACTGCTTAAACTAATTTTTTGTCAACATTATTTTCAATTCCTTTCGGCACTAAAAAGGATGGCTGATTGCTTAAATTTGTCACATGTTGAGATAGGCCAAAAGATGATTCCTGCATGATTGGTTTGGTGTTTCTTTTTACTTGAAGAACCTTTTATGCCGGGGTTTTTATTTTTGTCTAGGCGAAGATCTCCGACAAGGGTGATGAAGAGAAAATTATATCTTTTTTAGAGCGTCCAGACGAACCAACAAAAAGTTCTCGTTTTACAGAGGAAAAACATGAGGCAAAAACGTGAGGAGGCAGACGAATAAAACTGTATATGTAGTTTGTTGCCGTTGTGGATTTGATCGTTTGGTCTGCAGCCCGGCCTTTTTATATAATTGCTTAGTTTTTCTTTCTTTAGTGCCTGCTATCATGTTCCAGGATCAGCCCTTAAGAAACAACAATAAAAGACTTGCAGCCCCTTGAAGAAGACCAGGGGCCATTTATTCAAATTTCAAATCCTTTCTTTTCTTCGTCATTGTAGGCCTATTGTCGTACTGTATGCAGTTGTAATAATGCTGGTAAAATACGTTTTTCTTGGAACTGCTCAGCTATGAATTAGCAGGCACTACTATCACTGCTACATCCTAGATAGTAATTCTGGCCACTTTTTTATTCTTCATTTTTATTAGGGGCATAATTTACCTGCCCTCAAGTATTGATGAAAGAATCGAAAGAAGAAGAAGAAGACGAAGACGCACAAGGTGAACTACATATTATTCAGCGTACAGACACATGTCAAGATATCGGGATAATATATGACTATGATGTCAACGATTTGCTAGCGGTCTTGAAGCCAAAATCGCAACTGCGCATCGTTCCATGGCGTGGAAGTGAATAGAAAAAAACAAAGCGAACGACAGATCGTAAGTTGGGCTGGCAGCTCTTTAGCCAACTGGCACACTCATTTCTGGTATGAACAAAGGCTCTCTGATCTCCTTCGGCTTGGGCCATCTGGTCATTCAATAATTAATCCATTGTTGACAATTGACATGGTCCCGTGCTCAAACTTCCGCAAAAATTGATCTGGCCAGGATATTAAAGCTCTGAACCCCAAAGCCCAAGTACATAGGCTAGACTGGCCAGGTCGTTGCATTGCGACATATTTGTTTACGCTTATGAGGGGATATTTAGAAGCTTATTATGGATTTGGTTGTTACTATTGTAGTGTTCGATGATAGTGCCACGGGCTCAAAAATAGAGAAGAAAGGTAGACAGACTATTGTGATTGAGTGACTGGCTTGGTTGTGTTGTCAAAGCTCGGATGACCTCAATATCAGATACATAACCCGGTATGTAGATTTATCAAGGGAAAAGGGAACAAACAAGTAAAGAAGAAGGAAAACAACTATCTGAAAAGAAACGGAAAAGAGGGAGAGAGAGGGAGGGCAAACTGGGGAGTAAGGGCTTCATAGGGATCCTGTTACTACTACATCTTTTTCTACTTAGCTTGGCTTCCTGATCTAGTTGACGCTGAACGTAACTAGGAAATAATAAAACATGACTATTTATCAATGCCTGGTACCCCTAACATTCCTTCCGCCTTGGTGATGAGATTTCAACATAGGCACCGTAGTATTAAGGGAGGAAAGCCGAAAATGACGGTTACATGTATTTTTTGAGCGAGCGGGCTAGAAAACAAAGTGCAAAGTAAGTTACAGTGACATACATTACATTAAATCCCCCGTTTTCTCTTCGGTCTAGTGACGTATTGGTGTAAGGAAAGAAAAAGAATACTTCCTAGACAGGAAATTGATACAGTACGTTAGCTTTATTTTCTATTTTATTTTTGTTCAAGGTGTCGATATACGGACAGAAGAAAAATCCGTTATTTGACATATTGTACTATATAGTACAGTAAGCCTAGTGCTGGTGAATGACTTGTTCCAATATTAAGAGATGACTATGACTATAAAAAGAAGGCTATGTTAGTAACATATAAAGATATTCATTATAGCTGGGAAAAAAAGCAATATGATTGCGGACGGTAAAAGAAGAAGAGAAACAGGAAAAGGACGGCTAACTTTCAGCACAGAACTTGAATTATAGGTAGGTAGCCTGGGCTTTTGAGAATCTATGGATGTAGCTTAATTATGGATTTATATCGACCCCGGTTTCAGTATTTCTATTGTCGGGCCCAGAAAACAGAGCCATAGTTAAAATACTGTGTATTATTCTCTTTTTTATCGATGGTTACCTCGAAGAAACATTACTGTTTTTTTCACGATAGCGTTTGCATCCGTCTTGTTTTTATTAAAAGTTTCCAGTCCTATTGTTCTTTTGCTTCTG
>RHLR01000929.1:0-11762 GCA_009806335.1 Davidsoniella australis
TGTGCAAAGCGATTTTAAAATTTCAGGGGCCATATGTGCGCCGCCCCCCTTTATCTGTTAGACTTTATTTTCAAATTGGTGTACACTTAAAGATGAGTATATTTTACAGGAAATTAAGTCAGAATTCATCGTACTTTGCATTACGAATCCCTTCCACGCCACTTGATTTTATTGCTTATTTTTTCTCTTCTATTTTGTGGTGTCGTTCTTTCAACTACTTGACTTTGTTTTGATAATCTTTTTTAATCTATAGCGCCCAGGTTAAGGCTGCTTTCTTCGCTTCTTTTCTTATATATCTTCTTCGTCCTTTCTTCTTTTGTTCTCTCCGTTCTTTATTGCTGTTCTCTTGATTGGCCATCAGTCTATCTACTCGATCCGAGCCTGGCAACTTACACAATCTTAACCGCCACTAATACTAAACCGGACTCATCGACGCCTCCGAATCTCTACGCTATTCTTCACCCGCCTGTCATATTTATATATCTATTCTTTATTGAACGCCTAGTTATTATATCTTATCCTCACTGCACTTTCTTCGACTCTTGGACACATGCGCACACAACAAGCCTTCACCATGTTGTTGATTCATACACTACTCTCCGCTTCCATTCTAGGAGCTTCAGCAGCACCTTCTATTCGCTCAAGTGTTCAGTCTCAACCTCGTGTTGTCAGTCTCGATACTCAACGCTCACATGTCAGCAACCCAGCAAAACGGGACCGTATCCGTCGTCGTGCTGTCGAGGCCACTATTGAAAATCTTGTATGTCTCACTTAGTATTAGTATCTTAGTAGTCTTGATTATTTACTTCTCTAACACTTGAACAGGAAACTCTTTACTTTGCCAACGGCACCGTTGGAACCCCGGCACAATCCATTCGCATGCACCTAGATACCGGCTCTTCTGATCTATGGATTAACTTCAATGGCTCAGCCTTATGCCAGTCCTCTAGCGACCCATGCGCCCAGTCCGGAACTTACAGCCCCAACGCATCCTCAACATACAGCTACATCGGCTCCTACTTCAATATCTCCTATGTCGATGGCTCCGGTGCCTCTGGTGATTTTGTCAGTGATACTTTCAGCATCGGTGGCTCAACAGTCGAAAGCTTCCAGTTCGGTATTGGTTACACTAGTTCTTCTGGCCAGGCCATTCTGGGTATCGGTTACCCACTAAATGAGGTCCAAGTTGGTCGTGCTGGTCTCAAACCATACGCCAACTTGCCACAAAAAATGGTCGACTCTGGCTTGATTTCATCTCAGTCTTACAGTCTGTACCTCAACGACCTAGACGCTAGCACTGGCAATGTTCTCTTCGGTGGTGTCGACTCAGACAAGTACACTGGAAGCCTATACACCGTCCCTGTTCAGAGCCAGTACAACGGCCTGTACTCCGAGTTCCTGATTACTATGACCGGAGTTAGCATGGGCGACGACACCCTTGGTGACAACCTAGCTCAAGCCGTTCTATTAGATTCTGGAAGCAGTTTGACTTACCTTCCAGATGACATCGTCGACGAAATCTACAACAAGGTCGATGCCTACTACAGCAGCAGCGAACAGGTCGCTTTCGTTGCCTGCACTCTGGCCGATAAAACCGATCTTGACTTCAACTTTACTTTCTCCGAACCCACTATCAACGTGCCTATGAACGAAATGGTTTTGGCTGTCACTGACACTGATGGCAATGATGTCACTTTCAACAACGGCGAAAAGGCTTGCCTATTTGGCATCGCCCCTGCCGGCCAATCTACAGTTGTTCTGGGTGATACCTTCCTTCGCTCTGCTTACCTCGTGTACAACCTGGACCGCAATGAGATATCTCTTGCTCAAACCAAGTTTAACGTGACTACGAGCAACATCCAGGAGATCCCCGGTAACAACGCGACGGTTCCCGGTGCCACGGCCGTGTCAGATCCCGTGCAGGCCACGGCCGGCGTTGTCCAGGGTGGCCAAGTGTCTAACAGCACTGGATATAGCACATCACAGGCCAGTGAAAAGAAGAGCTTGAGCTGCTTTATGTCTGCTCCTATAGGCACGTCCATGCTCTCTGCCATTGTGGTTGTCATCAGTGCGATGATCATGTAAGCCCTTTCGGTTTGCTGGGCTTTTGTTCCAACATATATACAATTCTTTGTTCTTGTTTATTCCTCACCTATCGATCATCTACTCTTACTTCGGCTTCTCTACTCCGCATTTTCTAGCGAAAGAGATCGAAGAAACTCAAAAGAACTAAAAGAAGACGGTGCCTATGAGAGGCTGGATCTTCTCTCCCCATGCAAGCACTTCTCTACGAATTGACTTGGTCTCTTCCCTTTAACGCTTCACTTCGCCACATAACATCATTTTCCTAATTTTTTTCTCTTTTTTTGTTTTATTTTTTTTTGGGCTATCAGCATAATAATGTCTTGATCCACAACCATTTGTCTCATGAAATCTATTCACCTCATCTACTTTCTCACTGTCAAAGTTACGCCCCCTTGAATCAGCTAGGGTGCCATAAGCATTGTTTTTATTTTTATTTTTCGACATTTATCTTCGTCTCGCTATTCCTTTACGAGGAATCGTAGGTCTTATTATGATATCCAATCCATACAGAGCCTTTTTACTATTCAATCATCTTGGATAGATCACATGAGATCTATTCACTAAACTACTGGTATAATCATGAATACCGGTTTCAATTTTTATTTATAAAAAAATCATATAGTAATGATATAAAAATATCTTGATGACTTTCTAACTATCGCTTTTATATTTCTTCTGTGACTTATGTAAGATGAACATGCAACGTGTGCCACAGCTATACCACATTTCTTGGTCAAGTCACACCCATCATTTACAATATAATATTATGTAATCACATACAAGCATACATCTATCTCCCCAAGTCGTGATACTGTGTCTGGACAGAGATTGCCGATTGCCGATTACAGTTCATACTACTCAACAATGATCCTCTACCTTATAGTTCTAGGACCGTAAACTGTATCTTATTCTGTTTCTACTCTCTGCAATGCATATGTTCCACACAAGTGTAAGTTCATATTAGTTTCACGTTCATATTCCTTCTTAAAGTTATAGTCCAAAGTGAGGGCCATGGTATTACAGGCTAATAGGGAGGTCATGGCCACGCTAGTCGTAGAAGCAATGGATTGGAACCCAAGGGAAAATATCAGGATGACGACTACGGCTTGTTAAGAAAAGAAATACACTTCATAACTGCCTTTAATACGCATGATGGAAGAAGGGCAAAATCTTTTGGAAAGAGAGATGCTATCTGACAAGCACAAGAAGCTACGATTGATATGGAAATTAGGAAAAATAGCGGGATCGTTCGAAACGTGAAGAGAAGATTTCAACAGAAGTAAGGACATTGGGGCAATATATAGGTATTTTAACACTGAAAGGGTATAATGAGAGTAATAGTCTAAACGTCACACGATAATCTTAAGAGGGAATAAAACAAAGAGAAGAAATGGGTAGATTGCCGACAAAGCAGGTGTCCAACTCAAATCAAGAATAATGCTATGCATACTGACCATGGTGGTTTACAGCACTATTACTAGCCTCTCGATTATGTAGGTCACGCAAACGTGATCTACAATCACGGGAGATATGTCCTCGCTTTTAACAATAGTAGCAGGTCTTCACTTTCGGGCTAGTGAGTCTGACTAGAGGAGCAGCAAAGTCACTTCGACTACCGACTTTTTTTTTTACCACATTAAACACATCTTCCAACGTAGGTCTATCATACGCCATTATCGCTGCCAACGTGATTTCAGGCTTGAGGGCTCGTCGAAGAAAAGAAACGATAACTGCCCTATCTTCCAATCCCGATTGAAGGAGAAGGAGTTGAAAACGATGCCAGAAATCTTCGAATGTCTCGTCAGGCTCTTGTCTGATGTCGTATAATTGAGTGATGACAACGTCGACTTTCAGCATGTCTTCTAGCTCCTTGTTCGTCAGTTCCTTGTTGTTCGGTATAGTCGGGTGCAAATCTTGGTGTGGTCCCCGTACCATTCGTCTAGTTTCCCACATAGAAGTTGAAGTGAGTTATCTTTACCATCTTTTCGTAGACCCCGACAATATAATTCTGTGGAATACGAGACAGGCGGGAAAAGACATAGACTGCCCTGTTTCCGTCTCCTCCAATGAGATGGCCATCAGTTTGGAATTTATCCTTCATGGTCTCTTTCCAAACGGCGTATTCCAACCTATTGCCGGAGAACAGCTTGGGGACGGGAAGGACCTCAGGAAGCTCATAATCAAAGTCACGATCATAACTGAGGCGTTCCATTGTTTCCTGCACGCTCGGAATGAGTGCCAATGCCACTTCCTTTAGGCGAGCCTAGTTAAGACTATGCTGCTGCTGTCAGCAATTCAGACATGAGTTCGAGCAGCGAGTCAGCTCCTTGATTGACTCGACTATATTTAACGTCTCAAGATTATACAACGTCAAGCTAGCTACTGGATAAATGTTAGTTGCAGGAGCACACAGGTCCTCGCCAGAGTGTACTGTGACACTGTGAAGAGGACTCGGAGCGTATTAATGATTCTCGTGGCTTTGGGGATAGCCTGCGTTGCATGTTACACAATACTAAAAGCAGTTTGTCAATGCTTGCCTTAGAATCCCCTAGTAACTGGTCGGCCCTCTATCATGCCAGAAAAGACTCGGATCGAGAGAGGTGAGTTGGGCTTTTAGCTTCTGGGGCGTACAGGCAAAACTAGTATCACTATGCTAGTATTGGTTCCCGATGTTTATGTGATATTAGACAATCAGAAAGTATTTGAAGTTCTCCTGAACTCCACCCCACATCAAAATTCTAGAGAAAGATCACAGATTTTTGTATTCTTCCCGTAAACTGACTTACTAGGCCGGTTAGTGTCATAGCCTGACCTAGTTGAGTTTGTGTAATGTGGTGTCCCGTCCGCATACCTGTAAGCTCCTACTATAGACATAGAGTGATCCCGAGTATTCTATACTGCACCTTCTTCAGAGAAAAAAGAGCAAATTCCCTATTAGTTATAACCATATATTCACAGATCCGCGCGGGAAGCATACGCGGCTAAATAGACGCTAGAAGCGATATGGTTGTAAATGGGGGAAGGGACCATATTTAGATTGAAATACGCTTTTGATCAGCGACAAGGATTAATTACTCACTCTACCCCTTCGTTTGTTGAGGTTCAGCAGTAGTTTCAAGGATAATTTCTTTTCTTGAACTCATTGATCCTATGTAGCGTTTCAAGGATATAATGCGCCACAAATTCAACACCTAATTGAGGCAAGATTGTATGGTAATGTGTTGGACATGAATCAAAGTGAAAAAAACATGACAATGTATATATTGTAGAAGTGCGAGATCTCGTAAATAGAATGGAATACGTTATATGTGTGTATGGCTATCGGTAGTTATTTGGTTGTGGTTTCAGCGGCTTAATCCGATAAGTAGCGTTTTATATACATATTCGTCATGAAGGCGAGAACTTGTGGTTGTAGAAGTAGCTACCAGTTCGTGCCGAAGTCGGGACGATTTGTAGAGTTAGTTAACTAGGACCAATTAGAAAGGATATATGCTAAGAATGCTAGATTACACACTTACTTGTGGATGAGCCTTGTGTACTAAAGATCAGCCAATAGCACAACATGCTAGTCTCAAAAAAAAATTGGTGCGAGAAGCTTGTTGGATTTTTGGAGGGGCAATAAGAGCCGGGAGGATCATGAATGACTCTTAACGTACAAATTCCCCTAGGCGTAAAACTAGGCGTAAAATCACGTTGATATTGAGAGTTGTTAGTCAGATTAAGCGTTCGGTTCATTTGGAAGATCAAGCGTGCTTTTTGGATGTAACGAGGACCGAGCTTTTGCTTGTTTTGTGAGTCTTTCGTTGATTTACGGGATAGAAAGATACCTATATTGTGTATATTATTGTGTATATGATCGGCCCTTGTTGTGGTTTTATCTGAAGAGTTCTGCAACACAAAAAGCATTATATTTTATATTCACCTTCATTGTCGAAGCGATATCAAGACAACATTGGGGGCTTCTTGTCTTTTGTCTTTTGGCTCACTTGACTGGCTCTGTTTCAGCCGCTGCTAGTTTGCCTTCTTTAAGTGAGGAAACCGCGGATAAATCGTTCCCATCATTAGTCTGTAGGCCATCCCTATTATTTACCTTTTTTTTTCTTTCCTCTTCTTACCAACTTTTTCTTAGCATATTTCCATCCATCACCATCTTCCAACCACGTCTTCCAGCTAAGATTTTCTGCCTGGAGTCATTCGTCACTTTTGCAGTGCTTTGTTTCTATTTGAGCGTATTATTTTCGAATCTAAAATAACAAACATCACAGCATTGCCAGCTACGACGTCATTTGCAGGCATTTCGATTTCGTGGCTATCTTTCTTTTCTTTGTAATATCTATCGTCTCTCTTTCTCTCTCTTCTTTCTTCTTCCGCTATTGTTCTTCCCCCGCCATAGCCGACAAAAATAAAAGCAAACCAGCCCGTCATGAGCGACTCTCAGATCTTGAACCCTACACGGGTTCCTATCCTAGGCGAGGACAACATCATCATCGAGAGCGGCCTATGGCTCAACTTTGTGCCGCAAGAGCTTCTCAACAACATTCCCAGCTCAACCTATCTTCTCATCACCGATACGAACCTCTACGATACCTACGTGCCGCCTTTCAAGGCAGCCTTCGAGAAGCTGGCTGTGGCTAACCAGGCAAAGGCCGGAGCCGGAGCCGAGCGCCCCGGCTGCTTACATACGCCATCCCACCCGGCGAGGTCTCCAAGTCTCGCGAGACCAAGGCAGAGATCGAGGACTGGATGCTCGAGCAGCAATGCACCCGCGATACCGTCATCATCGCCCTGGGTGGCGGTGTTATTGGTGATATGATTGGTTATGTGGCTGCTACCTTTATGCGCGGCGTGAGCTTCGTGCAGGTTCCGACGACCCTGCTGGCCATGGTCGATTCGTCTATCGGCGGCAAGACCGCCATTGATACGCCTACCGGCAAGAACCTCATCGGCTCCTTCTGGCAACCCAAGCGCGTCTTCATCGATCTGCACTTCCTGGAGACGCTACCTGAGCGCGAGTTCATCAACGGCATGGCCGAGGTAGTCAAGACTGCTGCGATCTGGGATGAGGCCGAGTTCTCTACTCTTGAGCAGAATGCTCCCGCTATTCTCAAGGCTGTCAGGACCAAGCCCTCAACAGATGGCTCCCGTAACCGCCTGACTACCATTCTGCCCATTCTGAAGCGCATTGTGCTAGGATCTGCCCGTATCAAGGCCCACGTCGTCTCTAGCGACGAGAAGGAGGCTGGTCTGCGAAACCTTCTGAACTTTGGCCATTCTATTGGCCACGCTATCGAGGCTCTCTTGACCCCACAGCTTCTTCACGGAGAGGCTGTTGCCATTGGCATGGTCAAAGAGGCCGACTCTCACGTTATCTCGGCATCCTCAGTCCCGGCGCTGTTGCTCGTCTCTCCAAGTGCATCGCCAGCTACGATCTGCCCATCTCTACTGCTGACAAGCGTGTCGTGAAGCGCACAGCTGGCAAGAAGTGCCCGGTCGATATTCTTCTGGAGAAGATGGCCGTCGACAAGAAGAATGTTGGCAAGGACAAGAAGATCGTCCTTCTCAAGGCCATTGGACAAACATACGAGGACAAGGCTACCACCGTCAAAGATAGCGCCATCCGTGTAGTGCTGTCTCCTGCCGTCATCTCGGCCCCAGGTATATCCAAGGATCTCAACGTGACTGTGGCTCCCCCAGGCTCTAAGAGTGTCTCAAACCGCGCGCTGGTTCTCGCTGCTCTCGGTACCGGCTCGTGCCGTATCACCAACCTACTGCACTCTGACGATGTCGAGTTCATGCTGACTGCCCTGTCCAAGCTGGGCGGTGCTACCTACTCCTGGGAGGAGGCAGGAGAAGTCCTAGTTATCAATGGCAAGGGCGGCAAGCTGAATGCCTGCAGCGAGCCTCTGTACCTCGGAAACGCCGGTACTGCATCACGCTTCTTGACGACCGTTGTTGCCCTATGCAAGCCTACTGAGCAGACCACCTCTACGGTTCTAACCGGCAATGCCCGTATGCAGCAGCGCCCCGTCGGCCCTCTGGTTGACGCCCTGCGTTCTAACGGCCTGGAAATCAAGTATCTCGGCTCTAACCCAAGTCTGCCTCTGCAGATTGACGCAGCCGGTGGCTTTGCCGGTGGTGTCATCGAGCTTGCTGCTACCATTTCGTCTCAGTATGTCTCCTCGATTCTGATGGCTGCCCCCTATGCCAAGGAGCCCGTAACCCTACGTCTCGTTGGCGGCAAGCCCATCTCGCAGCTGTACATCGACATGACTATTGCCATGATGAAGTCCTTCGGCATCAATGTCGAGCGCTCTACTACAGAAGAGAATACCTACCACATCCCCAAGGGTGTCTACACTAACCCGGCCGAATACGTCATCGAGAGCGACGCCAGCTCTGCTACTTACCCTCTGGCCGTCGCCGCCATCACCGGCACCACGTGCACTATTCCCAACATCGGCTTCAGCTCTCTGCAGGGTGATGCTCGCTTTGCCATGGAGGTCCTGAAGCCCATGGGCTGCACTGTCGAACAGACCGCGACCTCGACAACCGTCACTGGCCCACCTATCGGCTCGCTCAAGGCCATCCCCCATGTTGACATGGAGCCCATGACTGATGCCTTCCTGACGGCTTCTGTCCTTGGCGCTGTTGCCAACGGTACTACGACCATCACCGGTATCGCCAACCAGCGCGTCAAGGAGTGTGACCGCATCGGCGCTATGCGCACCCAACTGGCCAAGTTTGGTGTGACGTGCGTTGAAATGGACGATGGCATCCAGGTCATTGGCCGTCCTTTGAGCGAGATCAAGACCCCCGAGACTAGCGTCTACTGCTACGACGACCACCGTGTGGCCATGAGCTTCAGCGTGCTGTCGCTTGTGGTGCCCAAGCCTGTGCTGATTCTCGAGCGCGAGTGCACTGGCAAGACTTGGCCCGGCTGGTGGGATGTCCTATCGACCGTGTTTGGTGGCTCGCTTGACGGCGCTGACGTCCATCCTGGCCACGGCTCGTCTGCCTCTGGTGGTGAGGGCAAGAAGTCACAGGAGAACAAGGACGGCAGCTCTGCATCTGACCAACGCTCCGTCTTCCTCATTGGCATGCGTGGTGCCGGCAAGTCCACTGCTGGAAACTGGGCTGCCACGCTCCTCAACATGACCTTTATCGATCTAGACCGTGAGCTGGAGCGTCGCTCCGGCCAGACTATCCGGGAGATGATCAACGGCAGCGCAGGATGGGAGGGTTTCCGTGAGGCCGAACTGGCCCTTCTCAAGGACGTCACTGCCAACATGCGGACCGGCTATGTCTTCTCGTGCGGTGGCGGTATCGTCGAAGATGCCATAGCTCGCAAGCTTCTCAACGACTACCAAAAGAGCGGCGGCCATGTCATCTTGATCCACCGCAACATCGAGCGTCTGATCTCGTACCTCAACGCCGACGCGACCCGTCCGTCCTTCGGCCAGAACATCCGAGAGGTCTACCTGCGCCGTAAGCCTTGGTACCGCGAATGCAGCACCCACGCCTACATGAGCCCTCACTTGAACGAGAACGATGTCTCGCACTCGGCACCCCCGCCAGACTTCCGGGCCTTCATCACTGCCCTCTTCAACCAAGAGCACCACCTTGAGCGTATCCGCCACGTCAACCAGAGCTTCTTCGTGTCCTTGACCTTCCCCGATGTTGCTGCTGTGGCCAACATGATCCCCAAGGTCGTTGTGGGTGCTGACGCCATCGAACTCAGAGTCGATCTTCTCGCCGACCTGCACCGTGAGTCCGTTGCCCACCAGGTCTCGCTACTACGCTCCATCTCGCCTTTGCCCATTGTCTTCACTCTTCGCACTGTTTCGCAGGGCGGTAAGTTCCCCGACAACGACCTTGAGAAGGCGCTCGAACTCTACACGCTGGCTATCCGCATCGGTGCCGAGTACATCGACCTAGAGATGACGATGCCAACCGAGATCCTCAACACTATCACCGAAGCCAAGGGTCGCTCGCGTATCATTGCATCGCATCACGATCCTAACGGCACGCTTTCGTGGAAGAACGGCTCCTGGATTCCTTTCTACAACAAGGCGCTCCAGTATGGTGATATCATCAAGCTAGTGGGCGTGGCCAAGTCCTTGGAGGACAACTTCCAGCTGGCAGCTTTCAAGGCACGTATGTTGGCAGCTCGGGACACGCCCATGATCGCTCTAAACATGGGCGCCCACGGCAAGCTGAGCCGTATCCTCAACGGATTCCTCACTCCTGTAGCCCACGAGGCCATGCCCATCAAGGCAGCCCCCGGCCAGCTATCTGCTGCTGAGATCCGCAGAGCGCTATCGCTTCTGGGGCAAATCGAGCCCAAGAAGTTCTACCTCTTTGGTAGCCCCATCTCTGCTTCTCGCTCGCCTGCTCTTCACAACTCGCTGTTCCAGATCACTGGTCTGCCACACCACTACTCCAATCTTGAGACCGAGTCTGTTGCTGATATCAAGGAGTTGATACGCTCTCCTGACTTTGGTGGTGCCTCTGTGACTATCCCTCTGAAGCTGGATATCATGCAGGTTCTTGATCAAGTTTCTGATGCTGCTAAGGCTATTGGCGCCGTCAACACTGTCATTCCCGTCACATCGGCTGATGAAAGCGTCAGCTTGCTCGGCGACAACACTGACTGGCAGGGTATCGTCTACACCCTTAAAGAGGCCGGTGTCGAAAAGCTGCGTCCATTGGCCGAGAGCCCTCGTCCTGGTGTCGTCGTCGGATCCGGTGGTACTAGCCGTGCTGCCATCTACGCCCTCAACGACCTTGGTTTCTCGCCAATCTACGTTGTTGCCCGCAACGCCAAGTCCATGGAGGGCCTATCCGATACTTTTGCTGGAAATAACTACGACTTGAGATTCCTGTCGTCAGTTGCTGAGGCTGAAGCCCTGTCTAGCAACCCTCCCGTGACTATTGTCGGCACTATTCCCGCCGATCGTCCTATGGATCCTAACATGAAGGCGGTTTTAACAACTCTCCTCCATGGTCGCTACGAGTCTCCTTACCCTCGTGTTCTTCTGGATATGGCCTATAAGCCGCTCCAGACCCCACTGATGCAGATGACTGACGATGCGAAGAACAACTGGGTCACCGTCAACGGCCTTGAGGTTCTTGTTTCCCAGGGCTGGTTCCAGGTAAGAAAGCACACCCTAATAAGCATAAGCCAACTTTAATGTGAACGAATACATTTACTAACTTGTTATGGCATAGTTCCAATTATGGACGGGTATCATCCCTCTCTTCAATGATGCTCACGTTGCCGTCTTGGGTCAACCAGCTGCCTCGTCTTAAGCAGTCAAGAGTTGGTTGTATGTGAACTAAAACGGCCATTAAAATTATGCGAGTGCTTCCTACAAAAAAAGTAAAGGTTCATTATCTAGTCTTATTCGATTTTTCTATATCTCGATTTATATACAGTTTTTGCTATTTATCTCAAAATAACATCATATATCATAGCTATTATATATCAGCCTACAAAGTGACAGACAAGCAAAGACGTCAGAATTACACGTATATATCATTCTTTAGATTTGGAAAAAATGGTCGGGAGAAAAAAAAGATAGAATATTCTTGTCCTACTACATAGTATTTATTCATCATCATACTTGGACTCATAAAACGAAAAGAAAAAAAACACGACGGAATATCAGTGCACAAAA
>RHLR01000930.1:0-11761 GCA_009806335.1 Davidsoniella australis
CAAGCATCGACAAGCATCGACACAAAGAGAGACTCAGCTTGTCAAAGTAGTGGTAGAAATGCCTTATCCAATGGCACCGATATTTTACATCTTCTCACACCGAGAACCTAATTGCTAGAGTCAATATAGTGAAGCAGAATTAGCCATGAGACCTCATAAAGCAGAGAAACATAACGACATCATTGAGGTGCACAAATGCTTGATCTAGAACATGAATCGCGCAGATTGTCAAACTTGATAATATTCACGAGTTGGTCGCCCACTATATGACACTACAAAGGAGGCTGTCTCTTAGTTGTGTGCCACGCAGTGTTGGTTTTATTCAACATAAAATAATATTCAGTCGCACTGAGTTGGGTCGAAACGTTGTGATGTTGACAATTTGAATAGATTAAAGTACATAACCCTAGTATAGTACTTGTCAACCCTAATTTATCTCGTGTCACACAACATGGTTGTCATGAAATTTATGTAGACGAGAGAATTTTGCTGCTTATCAATGTAATTATGTATGTACATAATTTAGGAACTATTATGGTTTTGTGTTTGAGCTGTATGCTAGTACTAATAAATCAAGCCATTATTTAAATCACCAGGAACACATATATAAGCTAGAGTTAGTTTTGTTTATCTTCAAGTGGAGTAGATACCAATCATAGTTTAGCATACAACAATGCGAATATAATAAGACTAGACTTCCTTTTGGACATGACCGGACATAACAGAATTGTAAACAAAGATGGCTGGAACAGAAACTGGTTCACTTAGGGTAGGATAAGCCCAAAAAGGTAGTTCCAACAGACCTCATATAAAAACCGAATATTCCTTGCAAACGGTCTTGACTACTCACCAGAAATTGGATGAATACCTACAGAGGGCATCGCACTAAATAATTGTATAGGCGGTGAATGGGATTAAATGTTTACATGACCCTATAATGTGTTTCTATAGTATGCGTAAGCACCGGCTATCAATGAAATAAGATGATTTTACATCGTCACCCCACCAACTATACACTTTCTTGGAATCACAAAAATGAACATTAAAATCATTCCAAGGCGAGAAATGTAGGCGATCGGAAGATTTGTCTGGCGTCGAAGGAAGAGACAGCACATACCTATAAGCGCATATGGGCGATTCGTCGGCCAGTCTAGCAAGCCGTAAGCTTATTATACGCCACTAATAGAGCAAAACAATGGAATAATAAGAAGCACATGCTGTATACACAAGACATATTTTTGGATACTTGGCTGTTTGCGTGTGGAGCGTTATGCCGTGTTGGATCTATAAGCTACCTAATATAGACATTGTATGATTCCTTCAATATATAGCCCAGAGGCTTTCAGAGAGTTGAAGAAAAAATGCCAGCGAAGTTTGTAATTTCACCATGTTGTTTACAGTTTGTTCGTATTTGATCGAGCACGCCTTGAGAAAAATAGAAATATTACTGGCTCGCCATCAGCCACGGCACAAACAAAAGCCAACAACCACATATAAGCAAACGCCTCTCTCCTCTTCTATTCGAATTCCTTTTTTTTTTATCAGTAGCAAACCAACCAAGGCACGATGAAAACAAAACTAGTGGCTGGGGCCACTTTTCATGCAAGTTCTCGAATGTCTTGTTCCGCCTGACCAAATAAGGAGTGTTTGCAAAACAAGATACCGATAGCCTATCATCTTACGTCCTTGCCGCTTGCTGGTTGTCTGCATGCTTCCTACGCATATTTGTTAACTACAGCCCACTACACCACCCGAAACATATGTGGAGATATAGCCTAGTTAAGTGGCAGACATGATTGCCGTGCGATGTGATATACAGTCAAAGTTCGTATGGAAGGCCGAGCCATGAATCTAGTGAGATGTAATGAGGACTACCAACGCGAAAGCATAGAAAAGGATTTGTGTAGGTATATTGAAGCCGCTTATATCGTAATAGCGCTAGAAGTAGCAGCCAACTTATTCCTTTCCTTATGGCTTTTGTTCTAGGCATCTCATCACCAAGCGCTGATTCCACCGGGCTCTCTAGAAATCACATAAGCCTATACTTTTGTGGCCTGAGTTATCATATTCACTCTGGTTCTCTGCCTCAGACTATGCTTTCTATAGGTGGTGCTTGTGTCTCCAGCGCTAGGCAAGGATAGGAGACCGATAATAATGCCATTTTGTATAAAATGTGCTACAGTGGCCAGCCCAAGTATCTTACTGGGCCCTGGAGTATTCTGTGGTGCTTTCTTCTGTGAACCTGTGCGGACCATGCCACTAAGGCCGGGTTAAGACTTTTAGGCTGTGAAGACACCACCACGATGCCTGAAGCCAAAGAATTGTATTAGATTCAGGCCTTCTTGTTTTTGAATAGATTGAGTTTAGTACGACACACGCCGTTAGTTACAGTTACAGTTACGATGCTGAAGAGGACGGCATCGGTAGCTTCCGAGTGAAGGGCTTGTTTTTGTCCTGCCTTAAGTCATGAATAGTCGACAGACACCTCGACATTTGACTCTGTAGGTAATGTAATGCCTTTTCTGCGAGTCACCTTGTGTGTATGAAAACAAGGTATGTGGAAGTTGCAAGGCTAAAAAGAGCTTAGCTCTTGTTCAATTATTTTCAGCTAGCATCAGTAAAACAAAAGCAATGCTACGGTCTACAGCTAATGAAAGATTTCTGCATAACCTTAACCCAACACCCCGTCTCAGGCACACAGATATACATGACATTCTCAGTATCAGCTTGTCTTGCTAGCCCCCAAAACAGTGAGAAGAAAACAATGGTAGCCCGTTGGCTTTCCGCTTATAATATTGGCCTGGCCCATAACGCGAGTTGAAAACACCCATGCCTAGCTTGTGGCTTGGCTAGAATTGAAATGGCTTCGTTTTTTTTTTTGGGAATGACAATAACAATAATTATCTATACGACTGATTGATATACATGAGCATCCGCTTCCTCTGCACATGGTGATTAATATGTCGACAAAACAATATATTTTTGCGCAATTCATATTCCTATTCCTCCAAGGAGTCATGTCCACTTGAACACGATTCTATGCCGCGTTTATCAACGGCATTTACAAAAGCTCTCTCTCTCTCTCTCTCTCGCTTCAGTTTCCTGTTTTCAGTAGTAGCCCAAGTCTAGAGAAGAGAAACTGGATTTCAGGCTAGACATTTTGACTATACTATAATATCTCAGAATTTACGAAACTTGGTCGGAGTCTCTGCTAGTCTGTGTATAAAGACACTAAGAGCACCAAACAATAGAGCCTAGCAATACACTAGGTCATACGCCGTAGTGGTGGGGGTGTGTGCAAATATGCTATGAAACTTTTGGCCTTGGGTGTATAGTTTTATGTGAGCCATTATAGACGGCTATTTTGTGGCATTTTACTTTTTGGTTTCTTTTTTTTCACAAGCGAAAGAAAGAATCATAATATAGTACCATCATTTTTTACTAGCTTCAGGAGTATGTAAAAGGATCCATGCATTGGATACTTTCCCACTTGTTTAGTGATGAGCGCAAGTCAAAGAGGTATTTTAGTGTTTAGTATAGATATTAAGAGAAATACAGTTCAAGGCCTTCTATAGGTTGTTCCGATTCCATATTGTCCGAAGAAAATGGTGGGCATTATCGTAAGATGGACCAACAACCTATATGCTTTGGTATATATCCTACATCATGTTCGACATGTGGTTTTCAGCCATAGAACCATGCACGAGATAATGGCTTAGTCCGTGTTCACTATAGGAAGGTCGAAAGAGTTCTAAGCAGTCTTGGAATGCTTACCCAATGATGGTATCGTGTTTCTTACCTAGGTAGAATAGAATCTTCTAAGAAAGAAAGCCATAAATTAAGACTGCCGATGACAATTATTACTAACGGATGACCAATCAGAAAGAAATGTATGCCTTTTTGTTAGTTTCTAAGCCATGCCTATCAATAGACACTAATTAGCACATCCCTTACCATTTATTGTTCCTTGTTCTGATTAACCTATTTTCTCTGAACGATACTCTTATTGCCTTGTTGTGAGCGGTATGGCAGAGAAATTTTCATATTGTATCCCTTTGCAGCGCAAAATACACTGGTAGAACAAGCCATTCACCTCAAAATTCATTTGCGAGAAGGCCATGAATGTCTAAAATATGACGTGCCATTTTATCTATTCAAAAGCTAAACAAGTTCCGTTCTTCGAAAGCTGAGATTTTTTTAAAAAAAAAAACTTATTTAAACAACGAAAAGTACACAGGGTAGATAGGCCACGGGCCTTGAAAACGATAATGCCGCGTCTTTCTCTCAATTTCTATAATACTTGCGGCATTATATTTCCCTCTAAGATATTGATATAAACAAAGAAAAGAAACAAAGGGCAATACCACAGCCACCAGAAATTTTTATGGGCATGACCTTATAGTTCAAAGTGGGCTTGTGAAAAATAGAAACCGGTCTGTGTAACAGCACTAATGAAGTCAAGGGAATGTTCGCTCACAAGAAATGCGACAAATTCTATCAGGGAACTTTTTTTTACTAAAATCAGCCTTCATTCATCTGGAAACTTGACGTCTCGAGTGATTATTGATATTCTAGAATTAGCCACATAAAAACAAAAGGATAATATGTAGTATAAAAGTATATGACTAGTTCTCCATGGTTTAACATTCTGGTGAAGATTAATGTATCTGTACTTTCTATCATGTCTTACTTGATCAAATGACTATTTAGTGTGTGTAACATTCACATACCCTAACCCTATGGAATACTCTTCTCATCATCATACAATGTATCTACGTACGCCCATTGCCGTGGAAGCAAAACTTGATCATTACCATGTGCGTAGAACGTGCTCTAAGTTTCTGTTTTGAAAGAGACGGTGAGTGATTCAATCGGGGCAAAAACTCTTACTGGCATGATGCATATAAGTAAAGCTCCCCAAACATTCTCACATTTGCCAGTGCCCTGTCTCTGTCGTAAGCCTTAAATGTCGGTAGGAGCATTAATTAATAGCCTGTATAAGAGTGCGAATTTATTACACGACATACACGTGTTGTTCACTAGGCATCGTCTTGCGCCGAAATGTCCCTTAGGCGGATAGTGTTTTGGAGTTGTGGTAAATTCTAGAGGGGGGAGTGGGTGGCGGATAGATAGCAAACACATAGCGATGTCAAGTTATTCTACGCCTTTTTTATGGTCATGCTTCACTTAGGCATTTCTGTAGAAAACGCCCTGAGAACATCCTTTCGATGGGATTTTGATTTGGTCACGGAATAGCATCTATTTGGGATCTATCGCGTCTTCTTTATGTATTAGTTATCAACGATATCGGGAAGTGATAAAATATTGGAAAGCTATTCACTGTCAACAATATCCTACGAAAAGCAAATGTCCACTATATATTGACAATGGAATTATAGTTCCATGACTAGAAGTGAAACAGTGTATGGCGCCATGAATAAAAGAAAGAGTAGGAATACAAAGGGCGACAAAAGAGCCCTCCGTGCTCAACGTGAGATATAAAAAAGGTCTTAGACAGACGGTATATGCGTGCCTACGGAATAGTAATAAAAGAGGAGATATTCCTAAGTTCCTTCAAGTTTGATCTTTTGCATCAGGCCGTAATATATGAAATATATGTTTATGAAATTACCAATATTTACAAACCTCCTTAGCCACTTTTGTTTGCCATTTCAAGAAGATTCATACACTATACTGTAGCCTAGAATTGAGATACATACGTAGCATATAAATCTATAATTGGCTAATAGTTATGGTCTCAAGCTAGACATCGTTTGCTGTGGGCTAACATGGCACATCTACTGAACTAAAAAAATACAAGGATCTAGTCTAGTACGAATATCCATATCCACGTCAATCAGCCATTTTCACATTACTCTTCTATTTCCGTTTGTCCTGTTTTTTTCTCTTATCTTCTTTCTCTCTCTGCCTCCATATACTTCGAGCAAAGATACCACTAGATTTATGTCATGAGCCTTGGGAAGAAATTGATCTCTGATTCTTATGTATATTCCGTTCTAGTTTTCAGCTCAACAGTAGAGACAAACGAACTCTAGGAAGAAACTATCAAAAAGGCGGGAACAACGATAGATGGAGCGAGCGAGAGAACCAGCTTGCTTATCATTCAATATCCTTCGTTCCGGCCTCAAGACATCGATCATCTCGATTCGGAAATACCAAGACAAAAGCGGCCACGTATAGAGACACACGAGTTTCATTTGTACGCGGTGTTCAAGTTTCAGTTCCACTGTTTATATTTGGGGAGGGGGTGGTGGAGGTACATATATTCAGATTATATGAGAATCAATACGGTGACTATTCTATAAACTAAAGGTAGAAGAGAGTCTATCAGAGCAATTCACTCACACGCCTCCTCATTTCATATCCATATCTCCGTCGCTGGCGTCCAACAAAAAGGATCATTTGTGCTCTCAAGAAGGCACCGTGATCGGTAAACTCAAGCGACAAGGACAGAGACTGGACTGAATAGCGATTCTGTTTTCGTTTCCCTATCTGCGTCTTCTTTTCTCCGGGTGTTTGAGCATCAGGCACATCACAAAGGCGGTCAACAGAGTGCAGAAATGACGGCACGCACAATAAAGGAGGGGTGGGCGGGTGTGTTGCATAGGAATCAATAATCATGAAATGAGCCCAATGAAAGAGCCAGAAGAGAGGCTTCCCCATCGTAGTCGGGCTTCTGCATGAGAAAACCTGGCAACGACGAATGGGTTGCCACGTCTGTCACCTATAATTCTGAGCCACGTATCGATAATCACTGAAGGAAGGCAAACACCAGGACATATATTTGTAGCCTTGATAACAAAAACTGCTGTGGGATCGCCGTGACGGAGCATCAAGCCCTAGCATAATGTGATTATTGATGTACTGTCGTTCTGCTGACTAGAAATATGGCTAGGCAAGAAAGAAACTAGCAACTATAGACGTATATTGAGACATATGAGCCGCGTCTATGAAAATCGCAAACAAATAGCCAGTTAGAACCATTCTCTTCAACAACATAATATAGCAGAGTAGTCCGTATCAGTGACGTAGCTCAGTCAAGCCTTTGGCCTAGAAGGCGCAAACCTCGACCCAGTATCTTCGTGGCCCCCATCGTCGTCGAAGTCGATTGGATGGGCCTCAACAGAAGTTCAGCACCTCAAGAGTCCATGACTTCCCTAATGTTTCTGTGTCTATTTGTCCGACTATACTACCCTTTGGGTGTCTGCCATGATCTATGCAACGATGCCTGACCCAAGTTTTGTGTCGGGGTGAAGTATATCAAACTAAAAAGTGCCTTGATTTTTGCTTTTCTTTTTTTCTAACAGTCTGCCGTGTTTTAGGCTGTCTTGCGCCGTGCCATGGGATAGGAATTTATTATGGCTACACTAATTCAAAACGTAAACAAGGTCAAGAGAGGAGATTGTTATATGCTAGTATAGATTCAGTATCTTCTAAGCCAGCACAGTACATCTTCATAGCTCTATAGCTCCATAAGATTAATGAATTAAAAAAAAAAAAAAAAAAAGCCAGCACAGTACATAAGATCATGAATACATAGCCTTTTTTTATATGTTACTCTCTTTTCCCTTGATAGGAATGAATGGCTCAGTCATGACTAACTAATTAGCTTATCTAAGCATGGAACGCATTGATCTTATATGCTTATGATATTGATCTCGCCAATATATCCAATTAAACAATAGAAATACAGGACAAAACTTAGACACACTCAGACACGCCCCCAAAAACTCAACAACGCACCAAGAAATCTTGTCGTGGATATGTCATTTCTCTTTAGAAAACATAGCTGGTCGTCTGGCTTACAACGTAGCTATTTCTGTATGCCATAGGTCTCTTATAGCGTTACACATGGCCTCAAGTCTCAGGGGCCACCAAGAGAGTCTGGACGGGCTGTGTGAGCTAGTGTCGGCCTCGGGCGATATTGCAACGTTTTTACAGTTCCGGATCATTTTCGTCGTTGGTGGAGATGTTTCAAAGAGAGAAAAATGATGATGTTCTAAGAGAAGAAGAGAGAGATAGAGAGATAGAGAGACGAAACGAGTAGTAGTGCTAGAGTATTAGTCGAATATCAGAATCCGAGGCTACTCATCTAATACTATCAAGGTACTGCTAACTCATTTGCTTTGTCCTTCTCTATCCTCTTCTCCATGTCCGCCTCTGACATTTTAAAAAAAAAAGCTAGTGTCGTAACGCAAGAGTGCCGATGGACTCCGACGTGCAACGTGAAGACTTGTTTTCGTTTTTATTCATGTCTTTCATATTCTTTGTTCTATTTCTCCAGACCTCATTTTCAGCCCCCCTCTTTGCTTCTGCTTCTACTACCTCTTTTCGAGCCTAGTCGTAACCCGGGAGGAAAGTGGCATCTCGCTCTCGGCTTCTTCTTTGTTTTGCATCTATGCGTAGCTCTATATGGCAGCTATGAGGTCATAGACGCTTGATATTACTGAAAATAGTCCATGTTTTAGACAATTATAATGACTGTGTTTTACTATTAAGTTCAAAGCGAAGCACAAGCCGTGTTTTCGGGCGTGGTGATGACACCATTATTCTGATGCCGTACTCTGCTACCACCATGTAACAATGCACAGTATATACTCCTATAGTATGAATATATATGACGTGCTATAGATTATGCGGCAATATAGCATAAAGTAAGAGCATGGCCGCCTGAAATAATTTCGATGACGTTGTTATAGGCAGCTGGGCGGAAAATGAGGCCGAGATATTGGCATTGTAGATTGTACGAAGGCGGTCGAAGACGAGGGTTCTAGATCAATATTAGACTAGAGAAAGGTAATAGACGACTGAAAAGGGAAACCGAAAACGATATGATTACAGCTTGTCTAAAATTTCTACGGCCTTCTTCTTCTGTCGACACATCAATCATTCGGTGAGTTCAATTATCTACTACAGATGGTCCACAACATGTCCATATGGTATTATATGTAGCTCAAGATAGCGTGTCTACCTTAGGTCTGATGCTAACTGCAGGGCATGCACATCATATCATACAAGTTTGCGAGTTGATATAGCTATTGAGATTCGTTACGACTGATCCGTGTATATCTTTGCTAGTTCGTATCGCGTGTCATTCTGGCAATCAATAACACTAAAGTCCGTGCTAATTATCAGTGTATCAGTCTCAAAACCAGTCCCGGAGGAAAACACCAACATGAACACCAAAGCAGATGTAAAAGCAGGAACCAAGGCAGAAAAAAGGTTCATATCGCAGTGAACAGTCGCCCAGAAACGACGTCTCTTCCGTATGAAAGCAAAGCAATGTAAGAACGTTCCTGGTATTGCTGGTTTGTTTTTCTGTTCGAGGTCACGGCGCAACCACTTGGCAGCAAACTATCGCTCAACTTCATCTCGTGCGTCGTATCATGAGTGGTATTTTTTTGGATACAGTAGTAGCTACGACTATAGCTATGGCTATATGCGGCTCGAAGTTCGAGGGGGGGGGGGAGATATTACGTGCGGTTCTAGATGGTAATCATGGTTCGTGAGCACAGTCAGTCAGTTACTACTGACAAGACGATGGCTGTCAAACCTCACTAGACACTACACTATCACAGATGTCGTTGCTGGTGTTATCAAGGACAGATCACTTTGTGATAGGCATGTTTGGAAAGCCTTGACACTATCATACTTGCAAGTCTCATCATACAATGTGTAGTACTAACTCTGTCGGTCGATAGCCAAAGTCTACCTATTGTCATCTTTCTATGAAGAGATCATGATATATAAGTTAGTGAGCGCCATTAACGCGTGCGTACCTTGGTATGGACAAATCTACTATCACACCATCTAGTCTCTATCGAGATAGACTCTATATGAATAATATCATACTCAAATCTATTCTTGTTTTTAAACCCGAAATTCAGATCAGGCCATCTTCAGCTATCCTCGTCTTAACTTGGACCAGCATAATTTAAGAATATTTTCCAATTTCCCATCACGTCGTTGTTCAAAGCACGCTAAGAACGCAAATGTTTTTCACTTTTCTTTTGTAGAATGTTTTATTTTAGGAACTCATATTGATACATCTCATCTCGACTTTTGATATTGCCTCTTAACCCTAGTGACTATCGCTAACCCTATTGTTTATGATCTTCATGATCTTGAACTACACAAGCATGTAATTGTAATCAGCAGACTGTAAATTAAAGTCATGTTATAAATCGCAGTCAGATTCTCACGTCTGGTCTGATATATCAGTCCATCAGTTCAAATTTGATACATTTGTCTAGCTATTGGATCCCCTTAAAGAAATTATGAAAATTACGCTCTATTTTAGGTGTAATATTCACATCTATATTTCGCCTGTTATACTATTGCTAGCCAAGTATTATATTTACCACGAGGAGAACAACAATTCGACTCGAGCTAAAGTCCGCGAAGTACAAGACAAGCTCAAGGATTATACGTGATAAAAGCACAAAACGTGGCAAAGTACGACTACAGCAAGACTAGACTAGCAACGAGAGGGAAAGGATCTATGTACATAATAACATAGTGATAAAGGCTGGTAAAAAATACTTGCATGACAAGATACAAAGAAGGAAATATAAAAATACAGTGAAAAGTATACTATGTCCAATAATCAATAAATAATACCACTTCGTTTGAGATGAGTTAGTGAGCCCCCCTGAGCTCGGATCTCTCTTTTAGGCACTAATCACCAAGGCTAGACGGGCCTAGACAAAAAAATGAGAGCAGCGATTAGATAGATAGATGCCTTAGTTGCTGGTAGATGAGCTCTGACCTTTGCGGCAAATCTACGAGTGGCATCATTAGTTTTGTTTCGCTTTGTTTTTGTTCTAGATAATAAGCTTGAGTAACACGTGTTGTTGATTTGGTGTCATTGTTATAAGATAAGTGCATTACCCCCCAGCTAACAATAGGATAATCGACAAATATACGAGAAGCAAGACATAGTACAACTAATATGATTCTAGGGTGTATTTGGTGGACATGACTACGTAGTAGTGACTGATACTGCGACAGCTACTGCCAATACCTGAGTAGTCATCACGTGAAAAATACGACATATATAGGTTTAGCTATGTCTGTCGAAAACCTCTCCGTAGAAAAGAAAAAGGCTGTGAGAATGAACAACTCACTCATGATCTGATGAGAGCCCATACATAGTAAGAAGCGAAGTCTACGCTAGGCCCCCAGAACGAGCCTCCCAAAATTGGCTGACTAGGCAATAGAGCGATGGGGGATCTTATTCTTGACCGTTTCCCTTTTTTACTATGCTACTGCAACGCTACAAAAAGGACTGCGCTTTACCAGGCAATAAAAGTAAAACTAACTACATACATGCAACGCCATAGCTAGTTAGATCCCGTAGATTTTGTCAGCATGTCATGTCAACCATCTCTAGATTAGAGCATATCATAATATGAAACGACATTTATTGAGAAGGCATCTTTATATAGACGGTTATAATAGGGAGTGTCCTAGCTTTTTCTCTAATTAAAACAGCTAGAAATTAACTACTAGACTTGGACGAGATCTGGGCGCCACACTGCGAGAAAGAACCGCAGCCACAAACGCCCCACTTATTCTGATTTTAATCGAACCATATATCATCATATGTTTGTGGTGATCCAATATAGGTTCTAGAGACTGGTCGAAGTTAGACAGAAAAATCTACATCCCTTCCTGTAATTATTTTTTAAATTTTAAATTTTAATTATTTTTCCGGTTTTGTTTTTGAATTCTAAAGTGA
>RHLR01000931.1:0-11752 GCA_009806335.1 Davidsoniella australis
GATGTCAGACGTACGTTAGTGTACATCGATCGATGCCTCAGACGTACGTAGCCTGTACATCGATGATGCAGACGTACGTAGCTGTACATCGATCCGATGCTCAGACGTACGTAGCTGTACATCGATCGATGCTCAGACGTACGTAGCTGTACATCGATCGATGCTCAGACGTACGTAGCTGTACATCGATCGATGCTCAGACGTACGTAGCTGTACATCGATCGATGCTCACGGTGATACCTTTGACAAAAGTAAATAGTTGAAAACACCCTACCCCAAAAGATACCGCTATATATATATATAAATGAAAAAGAAAATAAATATTAAAACAATCCGTTGGTGTTCGTTACGTGGCAACTCGGACTCTAATAGTATGATTCCAGAGTCCAAAAAATATGTTGCCTATGTTGTTCATAATCATGTCATTATTGCTTCATTCCCCAAAAAGAACAAAAAAGCAAAACAAAAAAAAAACAGAGAGATTTGTGTCTCTTCTCACTCTTTAGAAATCCAAATCAGACTCACAGTCGACAAACGCATCTGCGTCACTGTCACTACTGTCTCCATCATTACTCTGATCATACGATGTCGATGTCTCTTGAGATGTCGGCGAAACAGAAGTCAAGCTCGCACGGCCGAGGCTACTACCACCGCTAGCGCTAACAGTAGCTAGTTTGGAGATGCCTGCCGGTGTAGATTCCGACGGGAAGATTGGCGGTTTACGAAGGACACGTTGCGGCCGTATCATTTCTGTGCTTCGTCCTGCTGATCCTAAGGCGAATACCGGACTCATCCACCGCTCTCCCTTCTCGGCTAGCACCTTGTACTCTGCGGCTTTGGCCGTTACAGAAGTACCGGCGGGATCTGGTAGACGCACACCAGGGAACATGCTCCGTTGTGCAGCCCACGAGGTTTTGGCGCAGGGCTGCTGCGTCTGTGCTTGTTGCTGCCGTAGCTTCGCAGCGGACGCTACAGTATGTAGAGTAAAGCCTGGTGTCTCGGCCGCTATTTGCTCGCGCTCAAGCTCCCGTTCTCGTTCTCGCTCCTGATCACGTTTGTCTCGGCGACGTTGTTGTCTATGCTGGCGCCAGACACGGCGAATCGCGCGGGCATACCGGCCGACCTTCCCCGAGCCGGGCTTACGTGAGGCGCCGCTGCCGCGCGTATTGTTGGAGCCGTTGCTCTCCCTTTGGCGGTGTGTACGCGCAACAGCTTCCTGGCGAACCTTCCACATAAGGGCGTCGAGTTCTAGTGCCTTTTTGTGGATGAAGCGTTCGGCTGTCTCTTTAAGCGCATCGCGTAACGCACGAGTTATCAGAGGGCGGAATATGTGGTGTAAGATCTTGTGCTCAGACTGCAGAATCTTGACCTGCAAACGAGATACATCAACAGAGACGCTATTAAGTTTGAAGATTTTCTCGGGACCGATAGAGCTAGGGGACTTTGCCTCCTCTTTATCTGAAGTCGTGGAACTCATTGATAAAGATAGGTTGAAAGCCAGTCCTTCTCCTGGTAGAAGGATATCCGCAAGACCTGTGTCGCTTAGCGCTGGGAATCCAGTTTTGCGGTTCACATGATATGCAACACTACGCAGATCGAACTGGATACCAGATAGAAAAACTTCACATGTTTGGAGAACTTGCTTGTTGTTTTTTTGGTTCTGCTCAGCAAGTGACTTGCGACCCCAGTTAAGCGTTGTTTCGCTGTGCCATTCAGCGGTATTGGGCATGAAGTTTTCGGATTCTAGAACAAGGTTCTCGACAATGACGTCATAGTCTGCCGATGAAAACTCTATCCTAGGAAGCGGGATGTAGGCAATCTTGGCGAGAATAGACGGAAGAATTACATCGACTACATCCTTGATCAAGTGAGGCTTGAATTGAACATTTCCATCTTCTCCCTCGCCGAGATCTTTGATAACCTTCTTCAGTGCGCCAGCAAAAGCAAGATTATACGGGTCTTCGTCGAATTGTAGTGCAATAAAGCGAATCTCGTCGGCAATTTGGTCCGTCTGAGACTTGTATCGTTTGCGTAACAATGAATGGCCGATACTGTAGAGCTCATGCCAGTCCTCACTGCACACATCTTCGAGTATATAGCCGGGATCAAGAAGACAGCTTCTGAGAAAGTGGTTCATTTCGCCAAACCAATACAGCAAGTCGTCATCATGTTGTGCTGCCCAGTACATGGACTTGATAGCATCAATTAGGCCATCGAGAGATGTGCCGTTAGCAAAGCGCTCGACAAGTAGTTTGAAATCACGTTCAGCAGACTTGAGGAATGACTGTGCTTCATGGGTTTCGCGGAATGAGTCTTGGCCATCTTCGGCTAGATCGAGAGCATAGTGTCGATACCGTTCCAGGAGATCCAAGAGGCCTGACATGGCTATTCTATAGCTAGAGTTGTGCTGGCATTCTTGGATCATCTTCTTGAGGCGAAACACGATGCTGTCCTGCCTTGACTTGGGGACTTTCTTTTGAAGATAATCTTTTGCGTCTTTCAGGAGCTTTTCGCGGCGGTCTCTGATCTTCTGTCTTTCGATTGGCCCTGGCAGGACTAATAATCCCTCGTCGTCGGTTGATCTTCTCCGCGATGATGAGAGTCTGATTGTGCGCCTCGATGTGCTCTTTCGTGATGGTTTCCGCTGTATGCTGCCAATGAGTGGAATAAAGGCCCTCTCAGCATTATCGACTGCGAAATCACGGGCCTCGAGGCGGCTTTGGTCAAGTACCATCTTGGCACGGTAGCGCATAGCAGGAAAATCAGGCCTTGGATGCCATACATCATTGTCGGCAGGAAGGTCGATCTGAGCGATATCTGACTCCGTTGGGCGCAATGCTTTGCTGGCAGTCGTTGCGGCATCAGAAGCGATGTCTCGGAAAAGAACACCTGCATCTTTGACTAAATTGATTGGAGAACCGGGGGTTTCTTAGGTTAGCGACAGATCTACTTGCATGTGACTCGATAAAGCTGATAGGGAAACTGCGAGGTACTGTAGTTTACTTGACTTGCGAATACAGTGTTCCAGGGGCATCATGGCATACTCAGTTTGCGGAACTGGCCGTTTGTAACGATTAGGTTGGTGAGCACACGCAAGTTACGAAGGGCCTTCCAGGCGTCTGACTTGTTTGCTGATCGCGAACACGGGCGTTCAGGCATACGCAAGTCATGGCGATCGACGCCTTGCAGGTTCCAGCATGCATCTTGAAGCAGATTTCCGTCGTTTTTGGAGAGTAGTAGACTCTGGGCTGCCTTGATGAGCACACAGAGATCTTTGATCAGTGTCCGGCCGTCACGCGACACAGAAGCTGGTGGTTTACGGATGCATCGCTGCGCTAATAAACTGTTGATGGCAACGTCGATTTGGTCGTTCTAAAATGGCATAGTGAGGTGCATTAGCATGCGGCATCAGCATAAGTATTGAATGTGTGTGCAACTAGGTATGGATGGTGTGCTTTACAAGCTTGCATAGAGTGATGTTATGCTATGTTCCTAGCATAATGGGGGGACAGACAGGGTTTAAATGAGTAGGGAGGTCAGGGACGGGGAGGCAATCGGCAGCTGGCCGATTGACGATTCACGACGTACAGAGGGGCATTTGCCAGTATGGAAGGCACTGGAGATGCCGTAGAGCTGCAGTTTCCGGGCAACATCGGCATCCTTACGAAGACTGGCATCGGCTGGTGTTGGTTTGGCATGGCGGCCGCCCGCAGCAGAAGTGCTGAGACTAGCGCTGACTCGGTGTTTGTGCTTCTCAGACGAGGATATTGAAGACCGAAGGGAGCGCGTCATTGCATTTGCAAGGGGAGCGATGGTTAACGACGTTGGCGAGTCGAGCAGACGCCGAGGACAGATAGCTGTTGTGCGAGCTGTGATTATCGATTATAGACGTATGTAGATGGGTTATAATAGCGGAAGAAGCTGTAGAAGAGTAACGCAGAGTGATGTTGTGGCCGAGTAAAGGCTGATAATGATAATGGCGGTGGTGTGGCAACAGGACATGTGCATGTGCGATGGATCGAAGCAGACAATTGGACAATGAGGGCTGTGATAGGATGATAATGATAGGACGACGATGTAAGGGACAGCGAACAAAAGGATGCAAAACAAAGAGAAAGAGAAAGTGACAAGTAGCCTGCGATGGTATGCGATGCAGATTCAGAATGCAGGGCGCTGCGCTTAGGCTTGGATTCAGCGAGGAAGGGTGAAACTCAGCGCTGTTTGGCTTGGATTATTTAGGCGAAGTTGCGATGCGTCGATTAGAACCACACAACCAAGACAACCAAGACAACCAAGACAATTGATTGAATTGAATTGAACTAGCTAGCTGTATCTTAGTCAGCGACTGGGCTAGGAACAAGGCTAGAGGCTGGCTAGCGCTGCTTTGCCGCAAACGAAAAAGACGAGCGTCAATCAAACAAATTGCAACAGAGTTGCAGCTCAAAGGGAAGAAAATCCGGAGAAGATGAAGACGAGATTAAAAATAAACTCAAAAAACCCAATCCGCGGTCTGGGCGGTTTGAGCGTTGCTTCTTTTTCTTTTTTTGGTCACAATAGCAAAACAAACTGCTGGTTGGGGGTTAATTGACTTGTTGAGAAATAGTGGCTCCGTCACCTGATATAGGCCCCCATTTTGAACTATAGGTTCGGCAGATGATCTGAAGTCATTGATTTTTTATTGTATGTCTTATATATATATTTGTTCTAGAGCTTCTTCTATGAGGCTCCACCCGCTAATATCCACAAATTCTCTAGTGGCCGCCACATCAGCAAATGAACAACGTGCAAATGACATCATCTGCGTAGTTATACGTGCGCACTATGGCGACATCATGATCAGTACCAGGATAAGCACTATAGCCTAGCACACCGGACTGCCAAAGCCTTGCGTCCAGCGCAGCCCGCCTGCCAACGGCACCAGTATCAAAAGCGCACATGTAAAGCTCATCAAGCCGTAGATATATGCACGGCGCGTACTCAACGACGACAACTCGGCAACCCACGTCGAGACCGTTGTCAAACAGCCACAGAATCCATCACTGAAGCCCTCCAGCGCCTGGCAGCCCACTACGTTCCGAATCGGTACGTGCACCACGTCAAAGAAGACACCGAGCAGCGCCGTGCCGAGCAGATTGGCAGACAATGTACCGATGGGATACTTACGGCCGGCATTCAATGCCGCCAAATGGAAGCGGAGAAACGTGCCAAAGGGCCCAATCACAAGAGCAAACAATGGCTTGTTGCGCCACGATTCATGCGGCGGGAAGGCCGTCATGAACACAGCTCCAATCCAACAGCCATAGCCCAAGAATGTGAATAGCCAGTCTAGTGCCGGCAGTATCTTGTGCGGAATGCCGTGCAGATGAATTGGCATATGGCTTGTGGCCCGTGCTAGATGGCCACCAAAGATGAACGCGGCAAGCGACATGGCGGGATTCAGTAGTGCAACCGCCGCAAATGCCATGAAGGAATCACCGTCTGCTCGTGGTGTGGAACCAGAAGGCAAATCGTTAGTCGCTGCTAGAAAGGCATCAAGCACGAAGGTCGAGAACGATGTGAACGAGCCACAGAACCCGGTAGCAAGGCCGATGTACAGCGGCAGCGTCTTCTTTGCCTTGATGTAGTCGGCCTGGACAAGCTCAGTGATACTATGAGACGGAACGCGACACTCGCTTTCGCCCAGCGAGTCTATCAGGTGTAGGTTTGTGGTGTCCTGAGGCTCTGTAGCCTCCTCGGCCTCAGCAGTCGCTGTTTGTTCTGTCCGGCGCTGGCTTGACGGCTCGTCATCAAATATTTTCTTGCGCGCCGTTTCCACAAAGAGCACGCGCTCTTCTAACAAGAAGCCCATGGTTGCGCTTCCAGTGACATTAGCCCATAATATGCCAAACGACACAACGGCCTTGGGGTATTCCGTCAAGCCAACCATTCCTAGACGCGCAAGAACACCGAAAATAGACCAGAACATGAGGTGTCCATGGACAATGAACTGTTCGGTCCATTTCGATGGCCCTGGCTTTGATGTCCTCGTTGGTGTTGTGGTCGTAGCTTGGCCTAGTTCCGATTGTCTTGGCGCAGTCTTGGCATATTCTTCTCTTGCACCGCTTAAATTCGATGCTGGCGACAACGAATCATGGTCCGCTTGATGGTGCGACTTCTCCGGCATTGCAATAAAATTTCCCGCTCAAATATTAGACGGAAATGGAAAAGGGGAATTGGTTGGTTATTGATTTGTTGTTCGATCGAATCCTTTTTGGTAAGGCTGAATCATACGGCGAGGCCCGCCCACAATATGAGTTTAGATTAATTAAAACGTAAGTACAAATGAAGAAAGACTGGTGATAATGTGTTGAGGGATGTTTAATTATAGATTATAGTGATTTTTCATGAAGTGACTCCGGTTGCAGTCGAATAATCAGCCCCGATAATCGAGCAAGCTTCAAATCTATCGCGTCAGTCAGTCGCTCTTTGAATGAATAAAAATGTCGACTCTGTGGCAAGACACAACAAGTCCCAATTCCATGATCGAAAAAGAAAACAATAGATACCAAGAAATAATGAAAATGCTCTGTATAAGAAAAGTGGGGTCTTAACTCTACGATCTTGATCCTAGCTCTTTTGGCTGTTGAGCCTCAGAGTTCATGACAAGTTCATGATGCCCAAGCTCTAATTGGAGCTATTGATGAAAAAAAAATGAAAAAAAAATGAAAAATATCCTGGCTGCATATGACTTGACAGAATAGACGCCGCATTTCTGCAAGTGTCACTAACACAGTGTGTGCAAAATGGCCGGCATACTTAAGCAATCACAGTTTCGATGTTATGCAATATTCACAATCAAACTTTTGGCGAAAATACTTAATACGGACGTGGTAGCTTTTATTTTCTCTCTTATTAGCGTATATTACTCCTTCTTGAAATGTAGATGCTTGGCCAACAATCCTCACTTCTTCTCCTTACTCTAGCTCCTCTTCCTCGGTCCAATATCCTATCTCCTCGTCTTCACCTTCACTACTATCCTCAGTCTCGGTGGCGCTAGGCTCACCTATTTGACTCTGCTTCGTATTGCCATCAAAGGCTTTAGGCTTGTAGAAGAACGAGACATCAGGTAAGTCGGTCTTGAAAGACTCACGACGAATCTCGCGATAACGCTCCTCATCTTCAATTATGGGTTCGACGTCATGTATAAAGCCTGGAGTCCCAATTTGGCAACCGTCTTCGGCGAAGGTGTTTATCTCTTCGGTCGTCAGTCTTAACTCTGCGTTCATCATTTTCGAAATGCACCGTAGATCGTCGAGATTTCTATTAGCTTGATTCTCGATGCAAGTGCGCTTGTATGCCACACTCTCAGTGTTGCAGAAGTAGGCCGGCCGTTGACGTTTCTTTGTGTCGACATGGCTTAGATTCCGTACCTTCTTGACTGCTGTGATGATATCTCCAATAGAGTAGACCTTAATGGTCACGTCAATGCCGAGATTAAGCTTCACGCGCTCAATAAATATGCGGCATGTGTTGCACGGTACGCGAGAAACGAGGATCTCGAAGGCAGGTTTCTCACATGCCCAGACCGCATCCTTGGCGAAGTGAAAGTCGCAGACAGTCATATCGCAGAGTTGATCTAGACTCCATGTCTCATAAACAATAGACATGACCGAGTTAATTAGAAATGTAACCAGCTTAAGCTCTACGTGAGAGGCACACGAGTTCCCACAGTTGTCAAGACTATGCAAGTGGGGGCCATCGAAGATGGATCTAAGGTCGACTTGGAGCAGCTTTGCTAGGTGCTTAGCTCCACGGGCCCAAAGGCAGCTGTCCAATGACTCTTGATTGCTGCTAGTATTGAAGCCCCCTGCACTCGTGGTGAGCGGGACCCAACCGACTTTCGATGTATAAAGGCGCAGTTGGCCAATGACCTTGTTACTGGCTGCAACGCTGTCCAACTGAACGGTGGTCTTCCTCACAATCTTGGAGCTCGTGGCGCTACGGAGAAGGGCTTCTCTGGCTGCTAGCATGATGGCCGACTTCTTGCCAGCGTTCTTGTGCCCCAATCGAGCGAATTTTTTCATGATCGTCTTGGTGAACTTGAAGTCGGCGCCAAAAGTCACTGAATGTGGCATCATGGGTAGTCGTAGATGGGAGGGTAGTACATCAATCATAGTTGATGTAGGAGGTGTGTTGAATATAATGAATGAAAAGTATGATGGAAATGTTGAACTGAAATGATATTCAGCCGACGAGATATTTCCGGAATCAAGGATGATAGAATGATTAAAAGTGATGGTTTTTGCGCCTATCACAAATCTAAATGGAAGATAAACCGATGGCGATGATGTTCAACTAGGCGCTTTCTCGCGCAGGTTGGGTGATATTTTATCACTACCAGCCACATCAAGATGATCAGCAAATTATGGCCGAAGAATAAGTCAATGTAGATAGTAACTTACATTAGTTAGTTGAGGAGTGAAAAGTTACTCATAAGTATATGTAGATTAGTTCCAGGCTGGTTGTGCTTTCGTAGAGCAAGCACACAATAGCTCGCCTGATAGAAAATTTCTTCAAAGCAATATCTTTGTAGAGCAATGAGTAGAAAGAGAATCAGATTTGACGGTAAGTATATCTTGACCAGCCGATTGATGGTTGTAGTAAAGATGTTTAGATTGGAGGATCAGTTTTTTCTCTCTATAATGTGTGTGGACGTGGTATTTGATGACAGACAGTTTAATATTATATTCTTACCATCGGTCTAGCGGTGGCAATGCGGTGTAGGTCGTTGCCAGTCTGGTTCCTAAACCAGCTAGTAGCCAACAATCACTGTAGTTTCCTATACCAGCACTGCAAACACCAATAGGAACAACCATTACTATGAGCCAGCCAGGCTCAGCCTTACTGTTGAATCTCTTCCGGATCTCTTCCGGAAAGGAAGGTGGCCAGACTAGCAGCCGTGTTAGTGGTATAGCCAATCAACCACAGTCCCATCAATAGTTGTTTCCTGCTCTGCACATGGCATATCACAGTCTATGCAAACAAGTGCCAGTTGGTTGCTATTCAACCACAAAACAAGCACTTTTATCTTTCCGGTAAGGGCCACATGTAGCTTCTACCTATTAGTGTTCATGGCCTCCAAAATACCAATGTCACTCCCAAAATTCTCGTTGTATTTACGCAAGCTATTCGTCTACATACAGCTTTTGAGTTCTTTTACTTTCATTACCAGATGTCACTCGAATGCCAAGACTTTTAGTATGTCTATGTACTACATCATTCATTATCTCTCACACTAACACTCATTGGCCATGGTCTTTAGAATTACTCACTAAACTATATTCTTATGATACTGTGTCACTCCAAGTCACATACATAACTGATTTTGTTTTGTTTTGTTTTTATACTGATTCTCGAAGAATCGTTGTCTCGCACGGTCTTTATCATCTCACATACTCGCCCGCAGAGTTTATAGTACAATTAGGGTTATTTAGAATCTTATAATCCATTGCGTTTACGTCTATATGGTCACTACTTATTGCCTAAATGTCAAATCAGGTTCATACAGTTATGCCGAAGAATTGGGCCGTATCGTGCCCAATCCGTTTTTCCATTCACTTTCCCAGTTTTAAGATCCATAATCTTTACGCCATGGTCTCATAATAGAAATATCAAAAAAGAAGATGTGAACAAGAAACAAACTGCCCAATCCGGAAGAAACCCGTGAACTCCGATTCCAAATTTTAATGATTCATTTAACTTTTTTGGTGGTATACATGAAGCATTTACTCCTCCTCCTCCTCCTCCTCCTCAGCCTCCAGGGTGGTCTGGGCGATACCTGTGTTGATAGTTAGCTTTACGTGTTCCTAAAATATAGCATCTATCAAAACAGAGAGAAATAAACTTACGGTCCAGATCACGCTGGCCAGCCTCGGTGATGCGGCGGCCACCCTTCTCCTCGTCGTGCTCAAGGACACCGATCTTCTCAAGGGCCTGGAAGATCTTGCGGTCAACGCTGCCGGAGGCATCGATGTGCTTGGAGGGACGGACACCGCGGTTCTTGGCAGTACCGTGAACCTTGCGGAGACGGCCAACACCGACGGTCTTGCGCATGTAAACGTGGCGGGCGACAGAGGCGGCACGGACGTAGAACCAGTCAATGTTCTGAGGAGGCAGCTCACGGCTGACACCGGTCTTCACGGTATCGACCCAACCTAGTTGAAGTTAGCTTAATGTTTAATGAAACACGGTAACACAAGGGGGGGGTATGAGGTATGCTTACCGGGAATGGGCAGCTTGCCCTGGCGCTTCAGGAAAGCAGAGTAGGCGTTGATGAACTTCTGCGCCTGTTTCCATATAAGATCCGTTATTAGCAAATATTCCGTCAACAGAAGTCTTGCGACCCCCTCACGCCTGCTCCACGGATCCCATATTTATATACGTAATCGAACAGTAGTGCATTCTCAACAAACTGCTATCCCTTATCCGCATCGAAGATATTCGTGAATCGAGACATGTATCGCATGTACATTGTAGTCGTGATTATGAATCATTATACAAATCAATTGATATTGTATCGTCAATGATGGCATGTTGTAGCATAGCTGATATAAGACTTCCTTGCCGGATGAATATCAATTCGAGGTCGTTTTTAGATCCATGAGACTGATTTCTTTTGCCATTACTCTCACTACGAGTGGCACACCGGCTCGGCCTTTTCTTTATATCATCGCTTCATGGTTCAATCTCGAGTGGATTGCAAGCGTAGATGTCGTCGAATCGAGCGAAATTTTCCGTCGGACAAGGGATTTTCGATTTTTGCACCATAGGACTGCGGTTTCTTCAGGTTATTTCACAAGGGGAATTTTCTTCAAGGTAAACCTACATCAACATCGCGGACGGAGACACCACCAGGCATTTTGATTGATTTTCTTGGTCGGGAAGACTGGTAAAGAAAGGTTGTCGTAAGTGTCGTGAGACTTGGCTGAGCAGCTAGAAGAGGTACAAAATTGGATATACAAATTCGCTATCCGACCCAACCCAGGCAGACGACACTGCTAGTGGATCCCAAAAAAATTGTGTGTTTTCCACTTAGTCGCCTAGGGCTTGAGACCCACTACGTAGTGGCGCGGATATTCGTCGGGTGAATAAACAGTTTTTGATATGGCGCTAGTGGTAGTGGGGTAGTTGCCACTATGTAGCTTGTGGCGTCAAAGACTATTGCAACACTTAATTGAATTGAATTGGGCGAGAAGATAAGATGAGCCCCATGTTTTAAGACCAAGCGAGTCTCCAGTAAGAGTTGGTTCCCGGATGGAAAGTTCAAAGGGTGTTGCGGCTTGGTTTGTGAATGGCCAGCAACGAGTCATATCACCCATCGCTAAAGCACAAACGTTAGCATGGCTACTATTCTATAACTTAGACAATAATTAATATAACAAATGCCTTTGTTGTCAACTCACCTAAACGGCCTGATCTCTCAGCAATAGGTTTACTTACTTCATCCCATATCTGCTCTTTTAGTTAGAAATTCTCAATCTACTTAAGGGGGGATCCCACAATGCTATAAAGATATATAGTAACCTCCTTCGCATGTTGCGTATGGTGATGCCGGAAGTCGTCCAGCTTCTTAGGCTGTCGAGTGCGAGTTCCAGGAGTCCATATTACGGGATTAACTTCCAAGGCTTGAAGACAGGCAAGAAGGTCTTCGAATGATGGCTTTCGCCATATTTGGGGGAAGTCCAGGATGGAGTCTACTGTCATAATGGTCGTG
>RHLR01000932.1:0-11755 GCA_009806335.1 Davidsoniella australis
ATCTTCTTTCTTGGCTTTTTACTTACATACTAAAGTTACCCACTCCTTTTGTTAAGATTTCCATATCACCTTGACTCTCCCAAGTTAAGTATAGATAACCTGCAATAGGCGGCACAAAGAACACACACAGGCAATATTCAGGGAATGAATCTATGAACAAGCGGCTATCAGGGACATCCCCGAGAGGAGGAAACATGACTTTCCCCCTCCCGGCGTGTCAGCCATACCTGGGGGACCAAGGGCTAGTCAAGGACAGGTACTGGCAGCACTCTCTGGACACGGAAACTCCAAAGACTACCAAGAGAGGCTCGATCACGAGAATACTGCAACAGAATGCCACAGATGTGGCAAGGACAAGGAAAGGACACATATTTGTACCTGCCGCAAAAGGCCAAAGCCTTGGAGCAGAGCCATCACGGAGAAACTACTCAGGGCCATGAAAGACAGATGAGCACTGACAAAGAAGATAAGCTCAACCAACGCGGAGAGAGAGCGGAGTTGTAGTTGATGGATATGTCTCATTTTTCTTTTGTGTTGGTTTTTGTTCTCTATCTTATTTTTGCTTTGAAAGGAGACGCAAGTATTGCTATTGTGAAAGGGGCGGAGGCCGGGTAAAAACTGAGCAGACCCGGACATTAAGAATAGGAAAATCGGTGCCACAAAAATCGGGTTGATATGCGGAGTCAAAATTGAGCTCTTAGGTAAATCTCTAGACGATAAATAGAATCAGCATCATAGATAGGCTGTACTCAGATATTTCTTTACCATAGTATCCGCTAGCTCATCTATGACACTTAGTCGTGACGCTCTTCAAGCTGTGCTCCCTCTTCTTGGCGTTCCTTCTTCATTGGCAGGCCTAACAGTATTTTTCATATGTAGGTGGTGGCTTTGAGTCTATACAAGGCTGCACGTGCACTGTGGATAGAATATCTGCGGTTATCAATAGGCACCAAAGTTCATTAATCTTGCAATTTTTTAAAATCACTTTATACTTATCACATAACTATATATATTAACTGTCGGACTCTAGCATACGTCATTGAAAGTGGCTCGTCCTCGCCCTACATGACTTGGCTGGCTTCATACAGATTTGCACTAGGATACCGGACGTCACTTAATTTCTAAGTCTGTAAGGGCTATTTGCTTTATCTGGCAGGCAGGCAGCCAGTCAGCCAAAGCAGGGGATGGAAAACGAAACCTGGGCTGACTGACAAGCTGACAAGCTGACAAGCTAAACTGACTTATTTGCATACAACCGGTACATATTAAAGATTTTTCAAGTGTTGCTGCGGCTATCAAATCCGAGGAAACGAGTGAGCGAGGAGAAACGACAGAAAATTGATTTTAAAGCAAGAAAGACAATTACCCCTCCTCTTCTTGCCTAGGCCAGGCTAGGCCAGTTATCATCACGTCAGCAAGCTACATATTACAACTATTAGTACAACTACAGTTGATTAAGTAGCGCCTATAGCGAATATCAACCTTGATCACCATTTAGTGCAGAGCTACAAAACCCAAGATTTGCCATTTACAGACCAACACAGCTTTCTTTTTGCGGCTATTCGAATTTCCGCCTACCGAGTGTGATTCAATTCATCGTGTCCTTCGGAACCGGATAAAAACACAACATTACCGCAGATTACCGCAGGCTTCGTTCGTGATATCAATCGCCTTCTTCTTGTCGCCGTTACTACAATACTCTTAGCAAGATGTCGGTCCGTATAGTTCTCGACAACCCCCCCGAGTTCTATACTAATCTCGACACCATTACGGGCCGCATTTTGCTGGTTCTCAATCGTGCAGAATACATCGGCGCTATCATTGTCAAGCTAGAGGGCGAGTCTAGCACAGCAATTGGCCCGCAACACCATGAGCATTTCACCTATAATGGCGAGCAGCGCCGTCTACCTCCGGGAAGCCTGCCAACGGAAACACACAAAGTGCTGTACAAGGTTCAACAGGCCTTTCCGTCCGAGGAACAATCTACCGATGCCTCAGTTGGCCCTGCGATGTTGAATCCTGGCCGTCACGAATTCCCGTTTCAGTTCCGCCTGCATTCAACAATGCGTGTGGTGACTCGGCAGCCATGGCATCGCTTGGCGGTCTGGTAGGCGTGGGAGGATTTGGATCGGGCCTTCGTGTAATGGACGGCAGCAAGCAATTGTTTCTCAAGCATGTATTGAAAACGCTGCCGCCGTCTTTGACTGGCTTTCCCGGCACGGCTGAAGTGCGGTACTACGCCAAGGTGACCGTCCAACGGCCTGGTCTGCTGAAAGAGAACTGGCGCTCGCACATTGGATTTCGCTTCATGCCCATCGAGGAGCCGCGACAGCCGCCGTCAACGTCTCTAGCATTCGCACGCCGTCCATTTGTGTTTCCACAGCGTTCAAACAACGCATTCGAAGCCAACGACAAGAAGTCAAAGAAGAGCAAGAAGCAGAAGCAGCAAGAGCAGCCAGGCTCCCCAGAACTTGATGCTGCCGCTCCGCTCCCGCCCACTATCGAGGTGTCAGTCTTGCTACCGCATCCGCCGATTCTGACATGCAACAAGCCAGTGCCACTGCGAGTAGTGGCCACAAAGAAGATGCCGTCGTCAGAACCAGTCTACCTGGTAGCATTTGAGATGGTCCTGATCGGCCTAACACACGTGCGATGCCATGAAGCCAATGTCACAGAGTCGAACCGGTGGATCGTATGTTCCGCCGTTGGCTTATCATTGCCCCTCATTGTCGACCCAGATTCTGAGGTCGGCACCGAAGTGGCCTTACCTGATGACCTCTGGAAGACCATCACATTGCCAAATACTGTGCATCCCTCGTTCAACACATGTAACCTAGGACGCTCCTATGAGCTTGAAGTCCGGATTGGCTTAAGTCGCGACAGGCCAACACCTGCTGGCATGTCAGGATCGGCCCCAAGTAGCGGCTCGTTTTCAAACATCTTCAAGACTCCAGCCAAGGAGACTACTGATATTAGAGTCCCTGCCGACGCAATCATCCTACCCCTGCGGTTCAACGACGTCCAAGTGTATTCGGGAATTGCTCCGCCAGCGCAGCTTCTTAATGAGATTCATCGCAGACAGAGTCAACGACCACCACAAAGACCTGCAGAGCCTTCGGCGTCTGCACCCACTTCACCCATCGGTAGCACCGGCCGTAGAGCTAGTAGTACCTCGACAGCCCCAGTATCACGGCCTCCTCTTCCACCACGTAGGCCAAATGCGCATAGCGAACTACCAGCATACGATCCTTTATATCCTCCCCAACAAGGAACGCCAGCAGCTGCAGGGTTTGAAGAAGCACCGCCCAGCTATGAAGAAGCTTTGGCGGATGCAGTTGCAGGTCCATTTGAAGATGCAGAGGAACGGCCAGCGTATAGTGGAACGTCGGACGTCAATGCTCCTAGCCAGGTGGGACGCCAGTAATGGGCAACTCTTACACGGTTTTTTGAGCCTGGAATTGGCTTAGGGGGAAATAGGTGACGCTGTTTGCATACTTTTCATTTCTTACATATCAACTACTAATATCTTGGGATTATCAAGTAAGTTGATTTTCTGGGGAACTAGTGTTTGTACAAGCATCAATTCATATATCATTATAACTAGAAACACATCGTGCCCCATCCTACTACATATCATGTGACGGTGATCAAACTATCAAGTAAAGTTCCTAAGATATGGCCTTGGCGATCAAGCCACAGGCACGTTCAAATACAACAACTATAGGGCCGCCACAGGTAAGAACCAGCCTTACACGGTGTTTTTTGCAGCAGTGTACTCAACCTCATGTACACTAGGGCCCTTCTTCTCGTTCTCCTGCTCTTCAATAGCCTCAAGGGCAGCCTGGCGACCAAAGCGGCCGACTCTGTACCAAGGCAGCTGGAAGACAGTCTCGACGCTCTCCAGTGGAAGACCAGCCAGCTCAGGAATGAAAGCCCACACCCAGACCAAGCCGACAGCAGTGACAGCGGCGAAGAAGAACATAGTACCGTACTCGGTCATCTTCTCGAACATTGTCGGCACAGCCTTGGAGTTGGCATACTGGTTAGCAAAGTGGAAGGCCATGGCAACACTTCCTCCAAGGGCACGCAGACGCAGCGGGTAGATCTCGGAATTGATGAGATACTGGATACTGTTCCAGCCCAAGGCCCAACCAAAGCCGCTGATGTAGATCATGACAATGGCACCAATAGCCGCGCGCTTCTGCGACTTGCTCTGCGGCGCATCTTCAACAGCAGCATCTTGGTCGATAACGAGGAACAGGGCCATGTACAGCATGGAAAAAAACTGTAGCCAAATGCCAGTCATGAGGGAGCGACGACGGCCGAAGAAATCAATGAGGAAGAAAGCACAAAGCATGGCACTAACGAACTTGACGACACCGAAGATGGCCGTGGCAAACAGCTTCTCGTTGCTTCCCGTCACGCCCATCATGGCGAAGTACTCGGGGGCATAGATAGTGATGCTGTTGGCGCCACTCCACTGGCCGAGGAACTGAGTCATGATGCTAAGCATGAGGCGGTAGCGGTTACCGGGGGTCGTCACCATCTCGCGAAGCAGAGTAAGGAGGTTGCCGCCAGCGCGAGCCTCAACCTCCTCATTGACGCTGAGCATGATCTACATCTCAGACTCGATCTCGGCCGAATCATACGGCCGGTTGCGCAGCGCCGATAGGCTGTGGCGGGCTTCGGAGACACGGTTACGCTTCACGAGCCAGCGGGGAGATTCTACGGAAAAGAAGGAGCCGATCATGATGAGACCAGCGCACATGATGTGCATGCTGTTAGGAACGACCCACTGTCTAGTAGAAGAATCGGAAATGTGCAGAGAGCAACCCCACGACGCAAAGTAACCACTGGAGGGAATAGGTAGGTTAGTAGATGATGAAGTTATAGAGAGAAGTTTTACGGATCCCGATTCCACTTACAGCATGATACCTAGGTACACAAAGCCACTGAAGATGGTCACGCAGAGACCGCGGATGCCCTTAGGCGCCGCCTCGGCCAGATAAGTCGGGGCGACGACAGTGGTCTGGCCAACGCCAACACCAGCAATAAATCTGCCAGCATAGACCATTCCCATGCTACCTGTCTTACCTGCAGCCAGGTAGATAGAGATGCCGGCGACCCAGATAACGCAAAGCTGGCGAGTCGCCCACAGACGACCCAGCTTATCAGTCATGTAAAAGGCGACTATAGAGCCCAGGATAGAGCCTAGCTGGAGCATAGACTTGATGTTGGAAATGCGGTCGGTCTTGGCCGACTCCGATAACGTCGAGTTATCGCCTAAGTTGAATTGGTTTTCAAACGAAGGTAGAGAGGTCGTTGTGCCAATTAGGCCCTCATCAAGACCGCGGGACGAGCCCATCAGACCGAAACTAGAAGAGTGTTAGTCAATCATTACATATAGAGTAGTATGATAACTTTAAATGCAATAATAATATCTGATATATCATAGAATGACGACATGTGGAACAACAATGTCTAGTATATCTATCATCGCCACTAGGGTATAGACATAAGGGTTAAATGACGACAGTAGCGAACTTGGAGAAACTAGAAATCAGCGTCATCCCTTCTTTTCTCTTTTACTTCTTGCCGAGGTTTAACAAAACAAAAAACGCCAAGAAGCTAATAAATTTGCTAAGGAACTATTTCTTCTAGGACAGAAAGAAAAAAGAAAATTAACAAGAAAAGAGACAATGAAGTAGAAAACGCCAAGCTCAAGATCTTTCGATCAATCTCTTGGCTTCCTAGATACTTTACGCACAATAGAAAGCCAAGAAGTGTCAAAAATGCTTGGTTCTGTAGACGCAACAAGCGCGATATAAAAGAGGGAACAACAACATGAAAGTAAGAAAGACTTACATAAGAAGCGCATAGCCAAGATTCCAGTTGAAGCACTCCTTTAGCACCTGAAGCTGCTGAAACTTTCCACCCACCATTATGCTGATATAAATGGTATCTTCTTGTTGAATGGAGTAAATGGGGTCTAAGATAGGAGGACGTAGAGAATAGCAAGGCTAAATATGAAAACATATGTATAAAGAGGGAAGAAGGAAAAGGAAAACTAAAATCAAAAGACATAAACGGCGGGAACACGACATGATTTTATACTTGAGAGACTGGAGTGGACTGAGAGACGACCTTCAGGGCTCTATGGTAGCATATAATCCACGTTAGGACTGAGAGCTCACCAGAGCTAACTGCTAGATCAGTTTAGGTTATTGACCTACGTCACAAAAGCACATTGTGTGTCGGTCAACTCATGCTACGTTGGAATCTCTAGAGGAGCCGATAAAGGGTAGGAAGCCTGCGCTCATATTCTTGTTTATAGGACAACAGACTAGCTTAACCGATAGAGAGACCATAGGCTGGTTAGCCTCAAGTACGACCTGGTAAAAAGACTGTATTAGACTAGGTAGTTTACTATACGGGATCGGTCTTATTATTCCTCCGCAAGATTTTGTGAGATGTTTCAAAAATTTCATTCTTCTGTAACTATGTCTTGTATGATTATGTGTACACGATATACATATTTGAGTGGAAAGAAGATAAGCAGAGACGTGGGATATCACGAATGTTGATATATAGAGGTCCGAACCGGAGTGTGAAATGGTGTTATTGTGTGCTGATTCTATAACACAGAAATCATACAAGTCCGTTAACGGTGTTTGAGTCACTGTGTGGCTAACATGAACAGCTAATAATTTTTAATCAGGAAACATAATATTATTGTATAGAAAGAACCTGATTTACAATCTAGATTGCGATTGGGGACATTAGCGGCTACTTTTCAATTGTAATGAAACTTAGCTATAGGCTACGTCAAAAAGGTAGATCAATATGAAGCCGATGATAACTGATTTCTCTAGCGGCACAACGAGAATAACAGTAAAATAAACATTAGAAATCGAAATGAGAAAACAAAACTGCGTCTTAGGCGGCTCACTATATCGGCTTTGACATCCGGTTTCTCGCTCCGCCGTTTTCTCGCCCGTATAGGAAGACCCAAATTTATTTTTAAAAAAAAATAAACTCAATATGAGATAATATGTAAAAATAAAAATAAAAATTAAGAGGTTGGATCGATAGAGCAAGCAATGCAAACGAAGTTAAACGAAGTCGGGGTAAATTTAGTGGTAGTCTTCTCATGTAAAAAGAAGGAATGGACAACATTACTATGATTACTATGGAATTAGGTATATCCTAGGTCATACACAATAAAATGAAGCAATGTTTAGCTCCAACTAACTTTACCGTTTTATTTCCTCTTATTTGTCTCATATCTCCACAGTGTAAGACTGGTCGATGTCTTGCGTATAGATAGATAGATACATATTTATTTCTCATTAGTTTCCACTCATATAGTACAAAGTGCTGGCCGTATTGGCCCCCTACCTTGCATATAAAAAAAAAATTGCTTAACATCTGTTTTTTTGTCTAGTTCTTGTTTATCACTGGTATAATCAATATGACATAACTGCTTCTAGAACTGTAGATCAGATGACAATGTCAGGTTCGCACCTCAATAGTTGTTTGGTTATGCCAAGAAATGCTAACCCCGAGTTATGCTAATACTGCGTATGCTCCTTCCTAGCCGGTTAGGGCAGTAACGGACTCGAGACTCGAGACGATAGAAAAACAGAAGGATCGACTCGCTGGGATGAAGTCGTGGCTAGTGGTAGTGGAGTTTCCATGGATTCGAAGAAAATAGTGCGATTTTTGCTATTATGCTATATTCCTATTTGCGGGGGAACGAGAGGCCAAGTACGAATCAGATTATTCTAAAAGCGCGGCTACAATTGCGAGAGTTTCTAGTTGCTAGTGGCGGTGGGGCCTTCTTTTGCAAGACTAGGTGCACCAAGGGCCTAGTGGCCGTTGATCGAGCCGAGGATGGAATTCAAGCTTCTATTATATTAGGCTCGCGATGATCTTACGTATTGTGGGACAGATAGATCATTCGTGTCGTTCTGCATGTCCACATAAGTGTGATATCAGCTGTAGTATGACCTGCATACAAACTATTTGTCCCTTTCATCCGAGGCGCCTCTCTAGATGTCTTATCTGGCTGACTAAATCAAGCGAAAAATACAGATCTAGGATAGAGGTCTAGAATCTTCGCTAATAGCTATGATATGAATGCCTTGCCGCCTTGAGCTTTGAGCTGGCCAGCAAAGTAATACTACTACTACTACTACCTTTCAGATGAATAAACTGGAAATTTTGGTTCAGTTCATACGCTTCTTATCAGAGGACTGTTTCATTGACAGAACTAGAATATAAGAGCGACCCATCATGCATTTAAAGGGCCGCGTGGAGCCCTGTGACCCGACGTCGTTTTTCTTTACTTTCCTTACTTCCGCTATTTTTTTTTATATATATGCTACGTATATATACCGTAACATTGTTTGTCCTATGTCTTATGTAACCAATCTCGTCCGCAACAACTTGGTAACTAATGAAAAAGACTAGCTTCAGAGAGTCTGCCAAGACACTACCAAAACTATGTCAAAGAAGCGTGCTCCCCCGCATTTTAGGGTCTTGGCAATACCAAAGCCAAGGTTAATCGTAACATTTATTTTGTTCGTTAGGAGACAGAGTCTGGGCGGTTACGTTCTTTTTAAAGGGATTAAAGGATGGCTTATATAATGGAAACAAACATATCAACTACTACTGCAGATTTCTTCTCCGGTCAGAGTGACAGTGCATCTGGTTCCGATTTATGGGTTCAGTTTCTGGCCAATATCTGGAATTATTAGTGGATTAGTGTTACTGTACCGTATTTTCTTTGCCGACAAGTTCATGATCTGGTGCCGACGTTGTGTCAATGTCTCCTAAAGACAGTCCTATTGACAACTTGCCTTATCGTACATATATTAAATGTTGATTACAGCCTAGTCGTTTCTAGATTGTGTCGCTTAACACTGTCTACTTTAAATTGAGCTAAGAAAAAAATTAGTTTTCTATTCTTTCTCGTATCATCCCGCTGCTGGCAATTCTTTAGTTTTTGTTGGAGAAGAATGCAAATTCTTCTCTTTATCTTCTCTTTATCTTCTCTATTTTTTTTGCGATGCGATACGACCAGGGTTCATTTTAGAAAGGACGCTTGCCTCGTCCTTCTCCAAATTTGGCCTAGGATACCGACTTGGTATCACAGCATGTAAAATTGGAGAATGCACGACTAGGATGCGGAGAGTTTAGTATTGCTCTGAAAATGGCCGGTGAGCTTTCTATATGTCATATGATATGTGCTGCTACAGGCCAAATCGGCTTCTTAATTGTATCGATCTACGAATGTGATGATATGATCTGAATCGATCTGCAAGTGCATATTGTGTAATGATTCAAAGAATCTAGACTAGTCTAGACACAGCTGTGTGTGTGTCATCTCATCACGACTTAGCCACTCGTTAAGCAAGACAAATCTAAGATTTTTGTAAGTTTATCTGATTGCATGTCAACCAAACGATTGTATAGACATATGTAAAGTTTCTACCGTGTCTCAGCCACAGAATGATCTTCTCCAAAACGAACTTGTGAAGCTGCCTATCGCCCAAACGAGAATGATACATATATCAACCTGCTAGATATAAGCCCGGGACAACGCTGTCGCTTCGTCCTTGTTTCTTGGCTCACGGTACATTTTCGTCGAATATATATCCCAACCTCGGAAAACGGCTAATTCAAGCAGAGAACATATGCCATGTGGCAATCATGGTATGTCAGAACGGTGATCGTGATTAGGATGTTTCAGTGCTCGAAGAATAGGTTGCCGATTTGGAGAAATACAGTCGTAGTAAGCCATTATGTTCAACTTAGCACAACAGAAATTGAGAGACTCTAGGCGATCATGCTATGCCAAATATATGTAAATCTAGCGTAGCATATTTCCGAAAGTGCCAAGAGGCTCAAAATGAGATATCCTACGTTCTCCAATGCTCCTGAAATATTTAGAGAGAACAGGATGGCCTACGTGTTAGGATGGAATTTCTAGATGGTGTTGGGGATCGAATGCTGGACATCGAATGCTACTTTAAAAAGTATATCTTGGCGTAAGATCGCACATGATGGGCAGTTCTGGAGATGGCAAAGTTCTGTAAAGTTCCGCAAATTCCCGGAGTCTGAGTTTTCGTGTATTTCCAAAGACGAGGGTATAATTATAGACCTTCTTGAGCTAGCATATCGGCTATTGCTAGGTAGAATGCAATAGCATTGAAGCCTTCGGGGACACCAGCGATCTTGCGAGCTGTCCGTTCAAGCATGTTTGTCCAGTTGATCAAGTCAAGATGCGATACACCAACTAGAGATCCCTTATACGAACCCCAGCGACTGCTTTCTATGCTGACCAAACCATCGTTAGAACCTTCCATCTTGTTAATAACCCTGTGTGGGTACCAAAATGGATTCAGAAGAGATGGTTTCGGCGTCGTTGCTCCATACGAAAAGTACCGCACGCCATCAACATTAGGTGTCAACGGGTTGAACGTTTCGTTCATATATCGTGGAGTCAACTGGAGAAACACCTCTGTTCCCAATCCAACTTGTCTCAGCAATGAATAAACTTTTGGTAGTGGTATCCACGGTACCTTGTGCAGCATAAAATCCGCAAATGGGCTACCTCGATGCGGCGTAGCAATCGTTACCAGAGCACGTACATCGATTCCAGTCGGACGAAGCGAGGATATCATACACCGGGCATCTAGACCACCCATACTATGCGCAATCACGCTAATGGGCTCGTTGGTGGGACATAAGGTCCGGATCTGATCGGCCAGATGATTGGCCCGGTGCTGGATACTGGAGGACGGTGGGACGGATGTAGTCACCACACGTACATGATGCGAGTTTAGGGCATTGACGATTCCATGCCAGTAGTGGACTGGAGGCAGAAGACCAAGTTCGAGCTGCGAAAAGCCAAACAGCCCGTGGGCCAGCACGATGGTGTTTTTCGGGGCAGCTAGATACACAGTGTTAAATGCTGGGTAGAGCCATTACTAATTGGTGAACATACTATACTTATGACGAAGAAGCGCAAAATCGTTGAAAATCTCACGGTCAAGTGGTTTCTCTACACGTTTCTTTAATCGTGATCTTCTAGTCGTCGAGTTCCAGCGTCTTTGAAGAAGACATGTGACATGAAGCTGTGATCGAAGCTCAACTATGGATGTTGGGGAAACCGACAAAGCAAATACTTTCATTGTGCTCTTTGTGTGCTAAGAAGCTTAGAACTCTTCGCTCTTCTCTCTAATTTGTCAATGAAAGTATTAGACAAAGACATACTCTGCTACCATTCCGATACCAAACAATCTCGCGATACTTGACAGGTGGAACTTAGCTAGGGAGAAACACTGAGTGATATAGGGCTAACATGACAGGGTTGGCCTAGCTCAGCTGGCAAGACCTTTATGTCAGCTGTTATCGACCGCCAGCATCGTGTCGTTTATATGTGTGCACCGTGTATAAATACTGTGTGTTGTTTATTTCTAACCCTAACCCTACCATTGCACCGTCGTACTCGGACAACAAATCTGCGACAAAATCTTAACTGCATATATACAGACCTCACAGTGGCAAAGACAAGGAAAGGACCCACATCTGGACTTGTCGAAAAAGGCAGAAACCTTGGGGCAGAGTATTCACCAAGAAGCTACTCATGACCATGAAAGGTAGAAGAACACTGGCAAAAAAGGCACAAAAACAGGCACAGCCACTGCAGAGAGAGCAAGGCTGAGGATTATGGAACTCTCTCAATTTT